>JABSTL010000162.1:0-92028 GCA_013759095.1 Fusarium sp. NRRL 29148
ACCCCAACAACACTGCCTTCAGCGTCACTCTTCCTGAGAGCCTGGGTGGTGAGTGCACCAAGGCTGGTGACTGTGTTCTCCAGTGGTTCTGGGATGCTCCTGATATCGACCAGACCTACGAGTCTTGCGTTGACTTTGTCGTCGGTGCTGGATCTGGATCTGGTTCCGGCTCCGGTTCCACCAAGCCTTCTTCCGCTGCCTCTGCTGCCCCCGTTGCTACCTCCGCCCCTGCCGCTGAGAAGCCCACCGCTACCACCCTCCAGGCTGTCGCTATTACTTCTTCCTCGGCCCTCGGCCCCGTCTTCGAGAGCGTGACCACTGCCGTTCCCGAGCCCACTGCCACTACCCCCGATGCCGGCGACGACGAGGACTGCGATGACGAGGAGCCCGTTGACGAGGGTGACGATGAGGACTGTGATGAGGAGGAGGAGCCCACCCCCTCTGCTGCCGCTGAGACTGGTGATGACGAGGACTGTGATGAGGATGAGGAGCCCGAGACCGGTGATGATGAGGAGTGCCCTGCCGACGATGGTGATGAGTACGACACCCAACCCGCGACACCCAGCAACACGGCCCAAGGAATCTCCGCAGCCGCTAACACCGCCACAGTTACTAAGACTCAGAACAACGCTTACCCCGTGCCCAAGCCCACTGGACAGAGCTCATCTGACAAGACTGGTTCCGGCTCCAAGGGTACCAACAACAACAACAACGCTGGCAGCAACTATGGCAATGCCGGCAGCAACAACAACGCTGGTAGCAACACTATCGTGACTTCATATGTTACCGTTTCTGCCGCTGAGACCCACTACGTCACCGTCACTGCTGACGCTCCTGCTTGCACTGCTTGAGTGTAAGTGGTGATGCGTGTGCGTATAAGCTTCTTGGGGATGTTGTTTGTTTTCTTGGAGAGGGTATATATTATTCATTTGACGTAGATATTTACTTATGGGTAGCCTCCTGTGGGGGTATTCAATGTGAGATATTTGAGGAATTATTTCGTCTTTTGCAGTGAAGTCTTGTGTTCAAGAATTAAATTGGCGATGAAGTAATCGAGGTGTTGAGTGCATTACCTGAATAGGCAATTCTGACGGCCCGGTACACGGGTGAGACGCCGGAGCTCAGCTCCGAATGTCTTGGCTTAGCGCTATTATTGATCGGTATTAAGTTACTTGTTGCGATTTGGGCTCAAGGTTTTAGCTGTAGCCTATAAACCCGCGGTGTTTTGTAAATGCTGGAATTGTTATCACACCGATTATTTTGGACTAAATTCACTAGTCGAGGCTATTGATGCATGAGATATTTATTTTTGCGCCCAACTCTTTGAAGATTAAAGGAATGCTTGTGTGAAGGACAAACACCTGTCTCAACAACTTGCTAATGACAGCTTACTCCTACAGGCCCGCCACTCTTCTATCTCTAGCCAATTGGCCACTTTTCCCGCACGTGGAGTAGCTTGACTCTAGCTGTGTACATTGCTGTAGTGCATCGTGAGCTTTCTTGGTGTTGTGTGGCTTATGCACCGCTTAGACATCTCCTACATCTGATTGGAGTGGCTCAAGCAATTCACAAAGATTGGAAGAAAACTGGGACAGTTGCCTGATAACATTGCTTTTGGAGGCTTTTCAGCCAAGCCTCTGTCCCGGCTCCCTGTTTTTGGCCCTCATGGATCGTCTGCAAAGTGATCGGAAGTACAGTAGAGTAGTCAAGAAACAGTCTTCGGTCCATATGCCAATACTTTTAACCCAACTCGCATCATTTCATGACATCAATACATACTGTACCTTACAGATAATGATTGCTCATCTTAGCTACAGGTTTGTCTGTGTTGACGGATCCCCGCGACGAACACTTCATCGTGCTTCTCAAAATGAGACATATTATATCTGTCTTAGCCTTAGATCCCTGCGGGGCATAGAAGATCATTACTACATACCTAGTTCGACTGTCGATGCATGATACGTAAAAAGACCAAACAGCACCCCAACCATGAAGAGTGCGTCGTTTCCTTCTCTTCTCTCTTTTCTCTTCTCTCTCATCTAACTTCGAATTAATCTACCGGCAGGGAGAAAACGTGCATTGAGCAAGCCACTAACACAATGGGACCACCTGCAACGATTTCCGAGTCCGCGTCACCGGATAATGAATCAAACGAGCAGATTCTGGCTGATCTGATCGACGATGAGGATGGCAAGTCGACTGTGTCGATAACGAGCAGTATTTTTGAGTACCGAAGGCGCTATGGGAGGACCTATGAGAACATTCAGTCGACGGAGTATTGGGCGCCTAATGATGAGCAGCAGAACCATGGTTTGGATCTCACACACGTTGGGTTGTTCTTTACTCTTGATGAGAAGTTGTTCCTTGCGCCTGTAGAAGAACCGAAACGTGTGCTGGATATCGGCACGGGGACCGGGATTTGGGCGATTGACTTTGGAGACGAGTACCCAGAGGCCGAAGTCACAGGCACAGATCTAAGTCCCATCCAACCAGTCGTGGTCCCTCCAAACGTCAAGTTTGTCATTGAAGATTGCCTGCTCGACTGGACGTGGCCTGAAGATCACTTCGACTTTATCCACATCCGCGCCATGTACGGCAGTGTCCCCGACTGGGTCGATCTGTATCGCAAAGCGTATACACACCTCGCACCAGGAGGCTGGATTCAAGATCTAGAAATGGACGTCAAGCTCCAGTCCGATCACGTCAAGTTACCTCCCGACCACGTCTTCAACGTCTGGGCAGACGTATTCTACACCGCCGGTGAGAAAATGGGCCGTTCATTCAGTGTTTGCAAAGGGCACACGATGCGCGATAATCTCAAAGCAGCAGGCTTCGTCGACATTGTGGAAAAGAGGATCAAGGCACCCATGCACTTGTGGCCCAGCGATGAGAGGCTAAAACGAGCAGGAGAGCTTTTCCAAGAGGCTTTGGAGCAGAGTATTGAGGGGTATGCAAATTTGCTGCTCATGGATCTGCTGGGGTGGTATAGAGAGGAGGTTCAGGTGTTGCTGGGGCAGTTTCGTAGGGAGATGAAGGAAAAGGGTAACTGTGCGTGGGTTGAGACGTGAGTTGGGCCCTTATTAGAGGAGCGGATGTGTGTTTGCTGACGATCTATAGAACCGTTGTGTATGGACGGAAACCTTTTGGTGATGAGACGACGACGACGAACTAGACGACACTGAGGGTAGGATGAAGACATCTGCTTTGGCAACAATCCACGAAGAAGACTTGGCTAGTACCAGAGATAAGCCCCCCCAAAAGTCCACCGGGGAAAAAGGACAACCGTAGACGACGCTCCGCAGTCCGACGGAGGCTGCTTGGAGTGATGCTGGATATCAGCCTCATCCGCGCCCCACGAAAACACAAACTACGACACAACTCCTCGTCCATATTTCCGTCAAAGCTAATCTATGCCCTATTCCCGTTCGACAAGCCCATCTAAACCTCTTTTATAAACGACAGAAGGGTGGCTACTCACTTCCCGTCAACAATCCGTCCCACCATGCCAAAAGCAGCCGTATTGTATCAAGCCTCATCTAGATCAACTGATTGACAGGTCACTTCCTGCCGAGACAACCGAGATCTATGATTCAATTTTGAGCTATGGTAGCCGAATACAAAATGCCCGAAACGATCATAAGTGCGTAGGGAAATGGGGGCAGGAATGTGGGCTGTCTCAGGGAAAAGCTTATCGGGGTTGGGTGGGAACTAATCCGGTAGTTCAGGTTCTTCAGATCTGCGATCGAGGACGGGGATGGGATGCGAAAAGACGGTTATCTGTCGCTGGTAGTGAGGGAATGGAGAACTTGGCAGATGAGAGTGGAAAGGAGATAGGGGCCAGCTTAGATGCTTCCAGAGAGGAGGGGGATGGACTTGAGGACGCTGCGATCGGTATTTTCAGCAAAACTCCCAAGACACAAAGATCTAGCGATACAGTAGATACTCACAGGTAATGATTATTTATAGATGTTTAATGCTACTGCCATGCTCTCGAGCCCAGACTCATCTCATGCCCAGCACAGACCATATCTCTAGCCATGTTGATCACCCGCAACGATCGCCATCTTCTCATTCAATACTACCAATATGCTCAAGACCGGGTTGCACCAAACTCTCTAATCCCGATATACCACTAAGCATTTCTCAACAAGGGGGCGGGCTTTATGAGGGGAAAGAAAAACATCAGCGACCTGTGGTGTGATGTTATTCTTTCTCCCTGAACGCAGCGGGAAATGCTACAGCCCAATCTAAAGTTTTACCTCAGGAACTTGCAGATCCTCCCGCTTTAAGCTTTAAGTTCACTATAGAAAGAGGGTAAGATCGACGTTCATGTTATACCGTTAATGGGATGCAAGTCAAGCCTTGAAGCTTGTCTCCCAGGAGTATAAGGCTGTGATAACCTCTCCGCGCCAAAGTCTCATCAGCTCTGGCAGCTCTGCTTCCTGTTCCTCCTATCTTTCGTTCTAAGCTTCTTTTTCTTCGGGGTGATTCAATCAGTCTTTTCATCATGAAGTTCACACTCTTCCTTACAGCCACGCTCTTCACTGGTGCCTTGGCTACCCCCCTGTCCAAGACAGTCGTCGTTCTAGATGAGACACTTGCAGCTCGTCGTCTACCGGCCTTTGCTACACCCCGCATTGGCGTCACTGTAGCCTCAAAAAAGAAGAAGTCTGCATCTCGCGATAAGCGCTCACTTAGCCGCAAGGGTGTGAGCGTGGTCAGCTTGGTAGATCGTGTTGCTGAGAAGATCAAGGAGAGATGTGATGACATCGGTACGTCGTGTATACCTAATTTCACTCCAATTTCTAACAAATGAGTTAGAATCTGTTTTAGAGGAAACCAAGGTTGAGAGACTGTCGAAGAACAAGGCTGTGTATAATGTCGTTGGCAAGATGAACAGCATCAGAGCGACGCTCTCCCGAACAGTCTCTATCATAGACAGGACTCCAACTCTTGATCTCTCTCAAGATGATGGCCAAGCTCTGCTCAACCATGTATACTTCATCACAGCGGAGCTGCACAACACAGTCAAAGACTCTGTCGCTACACTAGGAGGAACAGGAGCTCGCTCCATGTCTCGAGCAACGCACATGCTCACCGATGTCCTCAGCAACATCGTCACTCTCAACCCAGATACCGCCTCAGACATGTATCGCAAGCTATCGCCTATCTTCTCCGATATGGTTTCCACCGAGGAGACGGACCTTGATGTCTTTATCATGAGCTCAGTGACAGAGTTCTTGTCATCCATCAAGCCTGATGATTTTGACTCAGACACTGCATGCAGCTCTGGAGATTGTTCAAACAGTCCAAACGAAGACTTGAAATAAGGGCACAGATTGTTTAATTAGGTTATTGTGTGTGTAATGAGAAACGGCCGGAATAATGACAGCAACATGGATGGGGTATTGGAATCTTAAATCATCACGATCGTTATGAAACATCAAATGCATAGCATTTTAAGATCTTAGCATAACCCTCACTTAATTTACTTTGTCACAACGATATATCTTCAAGCCACCAAGTCATAAGAAACTGCAGTGAGAGACTCCGTGACAGACAACCATCCATGGACTGATATCCGTCATTTACGAGATCTGCACAGACGCTATAAAGATAGTGGGCCGTAACTACGGCCCGTCTATAGCTCGTTGGAGATAACACGGGCATCATGAATATGTTTAGCATCAAAGGAAGACGCCTCAAGGCAACGTCTCATGAGTAGCTAGAACTAAGATTAGCTGCCGTTGAACTGTCCCAAATGTCGATCATGTGGAAATAAGAATGATTATTGATCAAAGCACCCTAAGCTCTGCCCCAATTGAACCAGGAAGACTGAGAGTTCGTGCTCTTGCTATATCTCGTCAACAAACCACAACCACCATCAGATAACACAAACTCGTAGTAAGCAATATGTGGAGTATTATTCCCAATCCCAGATAACCACCCTATCCAAAACGCCATCCCAGCTATCAATACAATCTAGCAATTCCCCCTATCTCACTCGTCTCTCCCCCGCCCTCGCAAGTCTCTCCTTCGCCGCCTCAACTATACTCCTCCTCAACGGCTGCACCTCTCCATCGCCCTCCTTATCCTCACCCTCCTTCACAACAGTCCACTTCTTCGCAGAACCCTGCATGCCCGCCCACAGATCCGTCGGCAGAAACTCCCCGACATCCTGCCGGAACGCCTCGCGCGACACGCGATCTATCTCAAGGAGCTTGTCCACGTTCTCTTGTGCCTTCCGCCAGAGGCTGCGCACGCGATCGTCCACTGCGCGACGACGCTCGACTTCGAGAATCAGACTGTCGTACGCACTTGCGTACCGCTCGTAGAAATCCTTGAGCTGCTGCATCTCCTGTAATTTGGCAAAGACGCTCTCCTTCTCCATATCCCATCGTGTTTTAAAGTCTCCCTCGGCCGCGAGGTAGTCAGCGAGTCGATCGCCGATATCGCCCAGAATAGCGTATGCCTGCAGCATGCCCGTGTAGGCCTGTTTCGATATATCATGCTGTTCCTGCAGCACTGTGTAATCCTGCTCCATTGCCGTGAGGCGCTCCTGTATTTCCTGCACCACGTCGTCGACTTCGCGTGCGTCCTGCACGACGACTTTTAACATCTCAGCTCGGTCTTTGGCCGTTTTGGGTTCGAGGTCGGACACATTAGACTCTTGCTCGGCGATGACGCCTGAGATGGAGACCCCGTCGTTTCCTTGGGACTGTGTAGCCTCGGCAGCTCTACGGCGAGCGAGAGCTACGCCGCCTTCGGTCGTTCGGATCGCGGTGACGCACATGTCGAAGTGATGGGTCAGCGATGCGAGGAGCTGGGCCATGTTGGCTGAATGGTCGACTAGACTCTCGAGGATCTCGCCGGCCGATGGGTTATTGCCCTGTGGGATATCTTGTATGCTGGGTGTATCGGCGACCACTTTCTTCAGGTTTCGGATGTCGTTGTCGAAACGGAGCAGGTCTCCATCAAAAGATTGCTGAATAGCCTGGTCGGTGTCAGCGCATGATTAGCGATGCCTTTCGCTGGGTAGCTCACCTGTAGCTCCTGGATGCTCTGCTTCATCGCCTCGCGCACGCCATCAACGCCTCCCTCATCAATAAAATCAAGAAGACTACGTCTCTCTTCACCCTGAGGTCTAAAAACACTCTCAACTCCAGTCTCGCGCAGCATCTCCATGGTGTGATCAAGCTGCCCATCAACCAAGTCCATCGACTTGACCAGCTTTCTGAAGTCCTTCTTTCCCCACTCATAAGTGCTCTGCAAGCTCCTCCTAGTCCTCACAAGAATCGCCGTCTGGTCCAGTATAGAAGTTCGTAAGAAGCCCGCCTGCGCAGCTAGGATGGATACATCATCATGTGACTGCCTAGCATCATTCGCGATCTCGTTCGCACGGAGAACAAGAGTCATGGAAGAAAGCGATCGTTTCGCGACGAGGAGGTGGTTAACGAGAGTGTCGATATCGATGGACGGCGCGGTGGAAAGGCGAGATTGTGTCGCTGATCGTGGATGCGAATGTCCAGACGAGGCTCCGGATGAGTCGCCGTGACTACGGCGCAAAGAGCTTTTGGAAGAAGAAGCCATGTTGAATGTGTGATGTAGGTAGGTTAATGTTTAGATACTAGTAATCACCCATGACTACATGATGGGAATGATAATAATAGATGATACAAGAAGAGTTAAAAAGGTAATAATTACACGAGATGAAAGGGAAGAAGAAAGTTGAGATATGAACCGGACGGGGGATGGAGAGCTTGAACGATGACGGAACTTGGGGTGCGATAAGCTCGTCTAAGCTTCCGTTATCGCACCCACTTTCCATGAAGGTGCCTAGGCCCCACACAGTCCAGGCAGCTGACGCCTCCAAAAAAGCTCGGTTACAGAGGCTGACTCGTGATTTCCAGGGACTAACCTGGCCCATCTAGGCACGTTTAGCGCATGGCCATAGGCTGTCTCAGGACCTGCAGTTTGGCAATGTCTGTTTGCAACCTGGAACGTGGAATTTGCATTCCTGTTTGTCTTTTGTTTGCACGTGGAGAGGCTGATGCCGCCATTTGTGTTACTTTGTCGCAAGTCTCGCATCAATTTACTCAATATGGTATCATTTAGAAAACTGAAGCTTTTTGTAATTGTGATTCATTGTTCAAAACATTCTTGATATCTCTGCTAAAAAAGTTCATGTCATCATTCCTGAAAGAATCCCAACACCTGCGCCTATCCTCCATCCGATTCCCAAAATGTCAAAATATTAACCTATAATCTAACGTTATATCATCTCGATACCGTGTGCCCTCGAGTCATGATCATTCTAGAATCTCTGATACGCTCTCAAAACAAAACCCCAGCCTTATCGGCTAACAGCAGGGAACTCCAGCCTCCGATCATGCTCATACGGGGTCGGGGCCGGAGAGTTAACTCTCGTTGTAAAAGCAGAGTCAATGTGGAAATAGCTCTGGATAGAGGAATACTTCTCCCCAGATGTATTCTCATCTTCCACGTATTTACCGTCTTTGCGGATGACGGGGGGATACGACCTTTCGTCATCCTGCTTCGTCTTGGAAGCATCCTTGTCGTCGGCTCGTCCACCGCCCGCGTTGGACTGAGCGTTGTCGAGATCTGCGGCGCCCTTGGAGCCCATGCCGCCCTCTAGGAGCTCACCGCCTTCCATCACGGTGCGAAGTTCGAGGTTCTCGTCTTTGGAGTACACGCGCACGCCGACGATGCAGATGGCGTTCCAGGGCTCGGGCATCTTTTCCTCCTCGGAGTCATAGTCGTCTTGGGCGGCGGCTTGGTTGGCTTGTGTGAGGCGAGGCTTGCGCGCCATGTCGTCGCTGCTGTAGAGAGCCTCCCAGTCTTCAACAGGAGAGTCAGATGATTCACCTGCAGAATCGTAGGCAGGTCGAGGACGGATGGGGAGAGGCTCCTCTGCCTCGATGGGAGCGGGAGGTCCTCCACTGACTGGTGGGACTTCCTGCTTCTCCTCCGCACCCTCAGCTGTAGAGTCCACAGACTTGGGGGTCAAGTGAGGCGATCCAGTTGAGACAGAAATAACCGCATCGTCATGATCCTTGTGGTGTTCGTCAACGACGACAGGCTCGTCCTTATCCTCTGAAATCTTGATCTCCTCAGTCTTCTTGCTCAAAGCCTCATCATCGGCCTCTTGAGCCCTCTTCTCCGCTTCAGCAGCCTTCTCAGCCTCAGCCTTAGCAAGCCTCTCCTTCTTCATCTGCTCGCGCTCAGCCTTGACCTTGGCGTTGAACTCCTCATCAAGACGGTTCTGCTCAGCCTCCCACTCTGCGCGACGTCGCTTTCTCTTGTCCGCGTTCTTCTTGGTCTGCTGCTTGGTGACATCGCGGTTGGTAGAGCGCTTCTCCCACATGCGGCGACGCTCCTTCTGGCGACTGGCAGAGGCTTTCTTCTGATCCTTCTTCTGGCGAAGCTTGGTGACCTTGTCCATGTGATCCCAAGCCTTGCTGTGGGCTAGATCGTAGGCGTAGCCAACTTGAGCGAGCTTCTCGTTCTCAGTTCTATTGGCAGCCTCGCGCTTGACGACCTGCTCAACAGACTGACCGTTGGAGTCTCGCTCACCAGTAACCTTGAGGTAGACGACGTAATTGCCAGCGGGAAGATCAGGCAGCTCAACAGAAACAGAACGGTCCATGAGATAGTTGCCGTGAGATCGGACAATGTAGTCCTCCGCATCGGGGCTGTCCTCGTAGTGAAGTCGGAAGTGAAGACGGAAGGAGTACTGTCCTTGAAGACCCTTGAAGTATCGACCATCAAGCTGTGAAAGAACCAGAACAAGAGGAGAATCTTGAGTTAACTTGATGTGGAACTTCTCATGGTATGCCGCCTTCCACGGGACATCAACACCAATCCAGCGCTGGCAGCATCGCCAGTCGCGATCGCGGAAGAGTCGAGTACGGTCGAAGTGAGAGTATTTCCGAATAAGATCCTCGTAAGAAATCCAGAAAACAGAGTCGCTGCCAAACTTGTGGTCCATCTCCTCCTGCACTTCAGTAGTCCACTCCTTGGAGCCATCACTCCAAGCTCCCTCCCAAATACCCTTGCGGACCTTACCCCAAGGATTGCGAAGCTTGACCAAGCGCTGGCCAGACTTGAGAGTACGTGCCTCCATGACGACATAGGCATGTCCTTCAGAGATACCATTGCGCTCACCGTAGCCGTGCTCAAGAAGACCAGTAGAAGCGCCAAAGAGGAACTCGTCGTTGACTCGTGACATCTCCTTATCCCAAAACTCATCAATATCGAGAATATCAGACGTCAAGAGCTCAGTGGTAACTCCACCAGAGAGATCCTCGACACCCTCTCCAATCCAGCCACCCGCCAATGACGCATAGTCACCATGAGCCTTGGCGTAGGCCTTCTCAAAGAGAGGTACCCAAGTCTCATTCTGGTCTCTGCACTGCGCAAAGAAAAGAGCCTTGGAGCCAGTCTGATACGTCTTGCGATAAACATTCTCGTTATCCTCACGATCGATCTGCTGCAGAAGATCTCTCTGCATAGAGGGGGAATCCCACAAAGGGGACTTGAGATAGAGTTTATCGTCGATGATGGAGTAGATCCATTCGCCATCTCGATAAAAGACAAAGCCGTAGATGCCGATCTTTGTGTCATGGGCTACGCAGATCCGCTGTAGACCTCCTGGAACATTGGCCAGAGCCGTTAGGCCAGCCATGATCCAGCAGTCTCCCAGACTGCCTTGCTTGACGTCACCACCGCTAACCTCTTTCATGAAGGTGGGATTCTCAAAGATCTCGTGCACGCGCTTGACGGCCTTGGGAACAGCCGCCTTTGAGCTCAGAAGCGTTGTTCTGTTGAGCTCGAATTTCTGGGATCCCAGGTTATTCAAGCAGTGACCCTTCTCATACTTGAGATCCCAATCCTAGTAAATGCATTAGCGCCAAATTCACATCGGACTACAAACAGATGGTAAACTCACCAAATCCCAACCAGGATCTCGATATCGCATATTCACTCGCTTACATTCCTTGATGATCTTCTCAACCTTGCGTCGACATTCCTCAGCGGCTCGCTCGTAACCGGCCGATAAGAGCTCGTTGGAATGGTAGGTAGCAGGTGGTTGCACGGGGTCGAATGGGAGGACGGCGAGAGCCTTGTGAAACTTGCGCTTGGAGAACTTCTTCCAGATGCGGTTGATGCTCTTTTGGGGCGGGAGCTTCTTCTTTTTCTTCTTCTTCTGGTCGTTGTTGTTGGTGGTGGCAGGTTGGGCACGAGGCCGACGAGGGTCGTCGGACTCTTCTGATGAACTGTAACCGTGCATTGTGATGGATGTGATATATAGTAGATTAAAGAAAGAGCGTTCTCTCAAGGAGTAGATTTGCTATCTGGAGTGAGAATGGTACGGTGTAAGGTGTTGTTGGGTGTATCTTGTTGAGCTACACAAGATAAGATGGTACGTACACCCTTCGAGAGTATAAGAGAAATGAGAAATATGGCAAAGAAACCAATGTCCCGTTAAGAAATGAAAGGAGATCGAAAAGAAAAGGAGAAAACCGAAGTCGGAGGAAAAGAAGGGTCTATATATGACAAGAGTCGAGCGAAGAAAATGGGAATGCTATTCACTGCCGCACTAGTCCTCCGCCACCACCCATCAACCGAAGCCCCCAGAGACCAAGGGACCACGGACACACGACACGACATGACACGGTCCTGCACAGTACAACTTGACCGACAGAAACTAGAAGGCCTCGCAAATGTTCCTCACCAGCAAAACAAAGCTGTCGAGGTACAGTACACGCAGGCACTTAGACATTCTCGAATGGCACCATTTGATGCACGGAGCCCCGGACAGTGTGGATTGAGCAAGGGTCCTCCCCATCCCCGGAACTGGAAAGTATAAAAATGTACAGTATGGAGCTAGGCCTGCTAGGACCCCGATACCCGGGGTCTGCAGGAGAGACAGGAGGAGGAGAGACATTGTTGTCTCATCCAGCTCAACCAAGCGCCCTATTAATTTCACGGAAACGCGATCGTCGAACCCGGTTGCATGGCACAGGGTTGCTGAGCAATTCCCCCTTCTGGCCGCGCTGATTCCAGACCGCTCTCTCAGTTATGTTGGGGGCTGCTGCTTGGCTTCTTTTGCGTTTGACTTGACGCTCAACCGTCTGACACCCTCACTTTTCCGATGACATTTTTTCTTTGACGACGGACAGTCCGATTCCGTAGTTCAAATGACAAAGCAGTAGGTACTGTACCGTTAACGAAGCGAAGCACGAGGGAGAGGACCGTCGAATCTTCGAAACAAAGATCTGCTAATCTTTCGCCATCCGCTATGGACATGGCCTCGAATATCCCTTTGATCCGATTCGTCAGAAACAGCGAGGCTAGAACTCCTGAGTCGAGTCGTTGACCCGGCCGGTGGGTCCTAGTATTTCTAGGGGTCCAACCTAGAACGCCTTCACGCACATTTAGTGAGTAAGGGTCCTAGACCGTCAACTCCTTTGAGGTACTTTGGCGAGGCAAACAGTGCGGGGCGCTCCAAGGCTGCAGACAGAACTGCAGTGAGCCTTGATGATAGGCGGAGCCGCGTATTATCATGCAGGGACGGGCACTCGTTGAAGTGACCACCTCACGGACCGACAGTGGGCGGAATACTGTCTTGTCTTGTCTCTCCTGAGTGAGGCTTTCAAGGCGGTGATGCTACCAACCAAAATGACTGGTCATGAGCCCCCTTCCTCTTCACTCAGGAGGTTGGTTATGTTATCCAAAGTCCCAAAAACGAAGCAATTGGATGCTTCTCATTGTAAGCGCCTGCACACCATTGACTCTGGTTACTTTAGAACAAAGACGTCCGGAAAAAGAAACAGAGTTGTTATCACTTATCAGTACCACGCGGTACTTTAGTAACATCAGCGATAAGCAATTAGCCTATAAGGAACCAGAGATTAGGACCACCCTACCTTAGTAAGGTAAGCTAATACCGACAAGGGTGGCAACGCATCCGAGAACGGGGGGGCACATCTGACTCTTCCAATCCCCTAGTTAGCGAGGCCTTTCGGTTGATCAGCCTCAGAAACTGGGGACCAGAGACTGCAAATCCGTCTCTCTTTTCCCTGTCACGACACGACTCAGCCCGGTCAAAGACCCATTCGGAGGATACAAGCCGGCTTCACGAAAGGACTACCCCGCATTCTCGATCTTGAGACACGATATCAATTTCCATGATCGAGAGAGCCTCGTCTGCTCTTCTCTACGGACGATATCTGTTATGTATATGCACTCTAGGTTAGGATCTTTGCCCCGAAGGATGAAATATTTAGGTAAATTTAGTCTAAATTTAGTGGAATCTTTACCCAGTTTATTTTGGCATCAGTACCAAATTACCCAAACCTGCTTGGCTGACAATTTCCCATGAAAGGACCATTATGCTGATGCATCTTCATGGCCTTGCTATTGACCCTTGGCTGAAGATGCCCCACGGAAGAGTTAGGCGGGGCATTTTGACACACCATGGGAATGCCATTGCCCCCGAGCTGACTATGATGCCCCATGCTTCCCATCGTCATCCCATTATGAACCTGCTGAGGAGGTGGCACAGGGGACGAGAAAGCGATATTCCCGTCATGAGGAAACGGAAAGCTATGGGGATTCATTCCCATCAGGGCCTGCTGCTGAGGTAGCACAGGGCCGGGCTCCATAGGTTGAGTAGCAGGTCGCCCCATGAAGGTACCGCCATCCATGGACGTGTTTGTCGAGAACGTCTCCCAGCTTTCGGCACTGGACCCTGGGGAAGACCAAGTGGTACTCCCGCTGTGAGAAGACGGAGTGACAGGAGGATTAAAGCCCATCTGCGCCAGCTGAAGATGCCGATTGGGTTGCTGTCCTAAATCACGAACAGCACCACCAGTAGCAGCAGACGGGACAGGTGCGTTCCGATACTGGAAATCAGCTCTGCTTGGCAGCATGTTGACAGGCAATGCCTGTTGTTGACAAGGCACATCAATATTTGGCGGCTTTGGGGCAAGAAGCCTGTAACGAGGGCGTTTGGGCTCGTTGGCCTCCTCAGGTTTCACAGTCTTGGCCGCGCGCCGGCCATTTCTACCGGTAGGCTGTTTTGGAGGCGAGGGCTCGGGTTCCCTCGCTCTCTTTACACCTCGGGTCTCGGCCTGAAGGGCAGGCTTGACATTGGGTGCAGCACTCGGAGCAGGTGAAGACTGAGGGACACCGTCGTTCTCTATAATTCGTTGTAGGCAATTTATGGTTTCCTCATAATTGTACGTCAGTGGGTTGGTGAAGATTTTCTGTTGGCATAAAGGAAGCGCGATGGGAACGTTATCTATGCAAACATTCAGGGCGGTATTGTCGTCGTCGTCGTCGTCGTCGTCGATGATATCAACATTGGGAGTCGATTGGCCCTGCGGGTCTTGAGACTCTGAAACAACCTTGTCAGTTGTGGTCGGCCAGAAACAACATGGTAAAGAATGCATATACTTACCCGGTTCACCCATAGAGGGGTCTGGTAGTGTATCAGATGATGTTTCTGAGTTCATAATATTCATGTTGACGCTGATATCGGTATAGATGGATTTGCTAAAGCCAATGATGATAAACTTATCGAAATGATGATATGATAGGAGGAACATAAGGAACAAAGAGGAAGATCAAGAGCCTTCTTATAACTCATTGGTTTCGCAAGTACTGAGAAGTTCATCCTTCTTTTCTTGTCGAATACAAGCTCATACTTGCCGGTTAGAGTGTGAACCCAGTCTTTACCAAATCACCGTAAAGAGGTAATAACACACGACCAATAACGCAAGCCAAATAGAAGACGCACAAAGCTAAACAATTCTTTGTGCCTGAAAAATTCCGTCATCTTCACGCTCTGTCGAAGGCGCAGGCGATTGAGCATCCAAAGATGGCTCTGGATTTTGAATCAAGCTTTGCTGTTGCCTCTCCACATGCCTCCTCCAAGGTTTGTATAAAAAAATTGATCCAAGACCCACGACGAGAAATACGCCACAGATGCTCCCTCCCACAATGTCAAAGTGGTCGCCGATAGAGGACACTCCATCCCAGAAACGCCCCTGAGGGTCTGCGACGTTCTGTATTAGGGAGAGGACTTGGACGATGCCGATGAAAGCTGACACCACGACTGTAATTCCTGTGAGGACGATGGAATAATACAGAATAGCTACCACGTCTCTTGAGAATGCTTTTGACGTGTACAGGGCCATCATGAGGGCTCCGTCTGTGGTGTCGAGCATGCACATACCAGCTATCACGCATGATTAACCTCCAACTCTAAGACAGATACATCGCCACTCACCTGTGAAGAGAATAGGAAAGATCAGAATCAACCAGATACTCGTCCCTTGTACCGCCTGGATGCTCGCAATACCCAGGATCGCAATCTCTGAGCTTGTATCGAACCCAAGACCGAATACCACGCCCAGGGGGTACATTTTCCACGGCCTGTCAATAACTCGAAACAACCTTTTGAAGACGCGTGTCAGAAACCCTCCTCCCTCCAGAGCAAAGTGATCCTGAATCTGAGTTTCTTCTTCGACGAATCCCTCGAGTCGAACTTGGTTTCTTCGCTCTTGCAGAAGTGTTTGTAGGCGCTGGATGAGCTTGTACAGAACCCAGCCATTTCCTATACAGAGAATTATAAGAAATGCGGCGCTGACGCTCGTGCCAACGATATTTCCAACGTGCTGAAACCCATCAAACCTTTCCCTCAGAGCACCACTCGTGGCAGCGACGACGATGCATGTTACTATGACAATGGTGCTGTGACCGAGTGAAAAGAATGTCCCCACTGTAGCTGGTCGCTGACCTGAAGCTATGAGACGACGTGTCATCAGGTCAATAGCTGCGATGTGGTCTGCGTCTAAGGCATGGCGAAGACCAAGGACATATGAGAGAGCAGCTGGCGAGATGAGGCGTGGATGGAAATGCAGCACGATGCCTGCAGCGATCCATACCAGGGCATTGACTGCGATGAGAGTCGCTATAGCAAAGATACTATTATTTGGTATCCCATTGAGAAACTTGGGTTTGCTGAGCGTTTGAAGGCGAGGTATGGTGAAGCGGGGCATTGTGAAAGATTGATGGTTATTATTAAAGTTGTGATGCAAACGATGGTGTCGAGTTCACCACGAAACAATCACTGACAAAGAATCACAGAAACGACAATGAGAAAGCACAAAGAAGGATCTGTGAATAGATGAAAAAGGGCTGATAATTTCTCACCCCCACAAACATTCTAGACCATCACAAGTCGTCGTCGTAGCATCATCAAAAGCCGGCGGGCCGTAGTGTAGTAGTGCGGGGTGGGTCAAGCCTTGGCCGCCGGCCGCCGATGTTATCTCGGTGCGTGCGGGGTGCACTCTGCATTATCGCATTCTGATGAGTAATGACGAGTTCCGTGTAAGTCTCTTCTATGCTTATTGGCTAGATAACTTAAAGCTCTTCTCAAATGTATCCTCATCCCCCTCTGCAACTTCAAAGTCAAAGCGCGTTACGTCCTCTGCGAAGGGCCAGAGATATTGACTTGTGACCCTGTAACTCATTAACTTCTGTTCTTTTGGATAATCGGGAGGTGAATTTACCTGTGATGTTCCTTGCTCGCTTGATAGGCTGCCAGCGCAGCTTTGTCGTGATGAAAACTTAACAGACATATCTGAAAGCCTTTACTCCTCGCAATCGGGTCGGTAATAGACGGACCCCCCACTACAAGACGCTCGTCTTTGACGCAAGGTAATTTCTTGAGGGTTTTGAGTTCCTTGACAAATGTCTCGCGATGTGACTCGTCGACATCCGAGCGAAACTTAAAGAGTACTGAGGATGAGTCAGAGGGGGATAAGTTACTTTTGAGAGGAAGAGGGAACGCACCAATATGAACGACTGTCATTGTGGAATGAGAGAGTATTTACCAATTGTTTGTCTCTGTGTATGCGATGTAGGTCATTTTAAGCGTCCGGGGCTTGGCTTGAACTCACACTAACAACCGGCGCACCAACGGACGGGTTTGCGCCGTAAGGTGTGCCGAGAGTCGGGGGAAAGCCGCCTACGCAATTTAGCTAGTGTACACATAGAATTGTGTAATTAAATCGCTGGGAAGAAAAATAATAAGTTATCTGATGAAGCTGAAGCTCGTTTGCTATGGGAGGCCAAATAACCGTCAGTGTTAATGTAACGGTAGTTAATGCAGCCAACTCACTAACACGCAGAATTGTAGACCTCAAATTTGGCATCATCAGATATTGCACATATTTCCAACATAACTCCATCACTTGCCTTCTTTTTGGTCATTATATTTTGCGTACTTTGTAACAAGCTTCGTCGTTCCATATCATTCTATGACCTTATTTTCTGTTCACAAAACTCAGATAATGTCTGTCATTTGACATTCACGCTCCGTAGGCACGGGAATACTTCCCAAGAAACACCGGAACCTTCTCACACCTGTGCACCAATACAAACAAGGTAAACTAGGATGCGACACGTAGTCAACACCTTGATTCGACAAGTAGTTTTCCACGTCCCAGCAAGAATGCACCATCATTTAGTTCTGGTGGGCTCCATTTAAGCTCCAATATCTACATGATTCAACTGCGCCTCACAAACGGAATGCCATGACACAAAACCACAAGCTTCATCTTAACTCAAACCACATCTATCAGGCCTCAACTATGTTTCACAAAGTTACTTGCTCCACGCCACCAAGCCCTAAGCTCTCCCCGTAGAGCTCGTTATCCCCCCGTCAACCACAATCCTCTGCCCAGTAACATATCTCGCCTCATCAGCCGCCAGAAAAACAACCGCACTCGCTACATCCCATGCATCCCCCATCCTCCCCATCGGAACCTGCTCCTCCCTCCCCTTGCAAAACTCCTCATACCCCTTCCCAAACCTCTCCGCCAAACTCCTCGTGTAAGGCGTGTTCATGAGCCCCGGAACAACAGCGTTTAAGCGCACGCCTTTAGGAGCGTAGATTACGGCTGTGGCTTTGACGAATTGTAGAATTGCAGCTTTGGCGGTGTTGTAGGCTACTTGGGGTTTGCCGATGTATCGAAGTCCTGCGATGCTAGAGATGCAGATTATGGAACCGGACTTTTGGGATTCCATGATTGGGAGGACGTGGTGGCATGCGAGATAGACGCTCTTGAGATTGATGTCCATTTGCGAGTCCCAGACGCCTTCACTCATGGATGCAGGATCTCCGGGTTGCGATTGTCCAACGCTTGTTAAAAGGATATCAATCCGTCCATGCTTCTTCATACAAGCATCAACAAGTGCCTTCACAGAAGCTGAGTCTGTAGCACCTGTAGCGATGATATCGCATATTCCACCCTCTGCTTCAATAGTCTCTTTTGTCTTTGCAGTTGAAGCGAGGGTTCTGTTCCCGCCAAAGATGATGGCTCCCTGTCGTGCCAAGGTCACGGCACATGCTGCACCGATTCCCCAGCCCTCGGTGCCTGTTTGGCCGAGACCGATTATGAGGGCAACTTTATTTGTGAGGTTGAGCATATTGAGTAGATGATCAAATAACAAGGTAAGAATACTAAGAATAGCCATTTCGTCTACGATCCAGACGGTCTTTTATTATTACATCTGTTTGTGGTGTCTAGCGGGATTCTCCCGTTGTCGTGTAAGTGCTCCATCGGCCATATTGCGTGATGGCTGGCGCGGGGTCATCCCGTCTGCACCTCCAACGCCGAATATGATCATCGCCACGGGGAAGAGTAATACATAAACACTGATAGGCCGATACTAAATCCCCTGTAATAATTTCTCCTCAACTTCATTGCCCAACATGCCAGACCCCAAGAACCCAGACTACAACCTCGACCAACCCATCACATCAAAAGTCGGCCTCCGCCAAGGCCTCGCCTCCTACGGCGATCCTCACTTCTCCCTCTTCCTCCGCAAAGTCTTCATCAAAGCCCTCGGCTACAGCGAAGATGCCCTCTCACGCCCCATCATTGGAATCGTGAATACATACTCTAGCTTTAATCCCTGCCACGCCAATATTCCTCAGCTCATTGATGCTGTCAAGAGGGGCGTGCAGCTGAATGGCGGGTTGGCGATTGACTTTCCTACTATTAGTATCCATGAGAGCTTCTCGTCGCCGACGAGTATGTATTTGAGGAATTTGATGAGTATGGATACGGAGGAGATGATCGCGGCGCAGCCTTGTGATGCTGTTGTGTTGATTGGCGGTATGTTGGTCTTTGGACTATACTGAATGAAGGTGATGCTGATTGAGATAGGATGTGACAAGACTACGCCTGCTCAATTGATGGGGGGTATCTCAGCAAACAAGCCTATCCTTCATCTGGTCACTGGCCCAATGATGCCCGGTAGTCATCGCGGAGTCCGCATCGGAGCTTGCACAGACTGTCGCAACAACTGGGCCAAGTACAGAGCCGGCACTCTTGACATTGAAGATATTTCAGCTATCAACGATGAACTAGCACCAACCGTGGGTACTCGTCATCCAGCTCATGAAATCAATTCTAACAATATCAGGGAGGAACTTGTGGTGTCATGGGCACAGCATCTACCATGGCCTCCATTCTCGTTGGACTCGGCATGATGCCTTTTGCTGGCGCCACTGCCCCAGCTGTATCGGCGACAAGGTTGCGAATTGCAGAAGCCACAGGTGGACTAGCCGTTGCAGCTTGCAAAGACGTTGAACGCCTACGGCCACAAGCTTTACTCTCACGGGAGTCTTTCTTAAACGCCATTACTGTACTGCAGGCAATCGGCGGCTCAACGAATGCTGTGGTCCACCTAATGGCTATCATCGGACGCCACCCCAAAGTTGCAGGCACGATAACATTGGATACCATCGACGAGATTGGTCGTAAGACACCGTTGCTGGTTGATCTGAAGCCAAGTGGTGATAACTACATGACAGACTTCCACAACTCAGGTATGCCGGCCTTTCTGTTTTGAAGTCAACACTAACAAACTCAGGCGGTATGCTCGCTTTGTTCCATGAACTCAAGTCTTTGCTTCATCTCGATGCATTGACAGTCACGGGCCGAACGCTAGGGGAAGAAATTGCTCACAACTCTCTCATCCCCGTTCCTCGAGAACTAAGTGTCATTCAACCATTTGACAAGCCATTATACCCCGCATCTTCTTTGGTAGTATTGAAGGGTAACCTGGCCCCAGGAGGCGCCATTATGAAGGCCAGTGCTTCAAAGTACCGAAAGCTACTACAGCATACCGGCAAAGCAGTCGTTTTTGCAAACTCTGCGGACATGGCGGAGAGGATCGATGATCCTGATCTGGATGTAACACCAGACAGTGTCCTGGTCCTTCAGAACATTGGCCCAATTGGAAACCCCGGTATGCCAGAGGCAGGCATGATTCCTATCCCAAGAAAGATTGCCTCTCAGGGAGTATTGGATATGCTGCGTCTATCCGACGGCCGCATGAGTGGAACAGCAGGGGGGACAATTGGACTACACATCTCCCCAGAATCAGCAGATCCCAAATCTCCGCTCGGTATCATCAGGAACGGCGATCTCATCACGCTCGATGTCGAAAATAGACAGCTCTCTGTTGATCTATCTGATGAAGAAATATCACAGAGAATCCAGGAGAGACTTAAGACCTTCCAGCAAGCCGAGGGTGCTACAACACCATGGGTGAAGAGGGAAGGGATGAGAGGTTATCGAGGTTTATACATGCGGAGCGTGAATCAGGCTGAGCTAGGCGCCGATTTTGACTTTTTGACTGCTGAAGGGCCACGAAAGTCTCAAAACTAATGTATCGGTTTAGATTGAGTCTGTTGGAATAAGACCCTGGAAAAGGTCGCGAACAATGTTATCCAGATTTGTCGACTCGGTTGGCTCAAAATATTCTGCGAATGTCTCGTTAAGTAACCCCTCGTAGAATTGGTTCTGCATGAACCCCATATCATCGTCCATATTCATATGCGATGAAGATCTCTGCATGCTGCTGAACTCCTGCCCCAAACTCTCCCATGCATCTGCGGAGAGCGTGGGATCAATCACCTGTTCATTGACCTGTGGTGCAGAGCGGTCACGCAAACCCTCCGATCGCCTGTTCTTCTCTCGAATGTATCGAACAGTCGATTTTCCAAGGTTATCGAGAATATCGCGACTGTGTTTGGCGCCAGACCAATGTTCACCTGTTGCACCCAGAATGCAGAGGGCTATGCTCAGGTCAGACATGAAAGCGTCTACACCCGTAGAGCGGGCGATTTCCGACACTGACTGGATGCAGTATAATAGAGTTATGGAACTGAGAACAAGCCCGTGGAAAGTAGTCCAGCTATGAACAAGCAGGTTTTTCTTGTACAACTGATCAAATAGTTGTAGGCTTTCACGAGCACTTTGGTGACACTTTATCAAAGCTTCTTTGGGAGGCTTAGGTATTGCAGGGCTAGGCCTCAATAGAAGCATCCGCAAACCGTGGTATCGAAGCTGACAGGTCGTTCGCAGGTACAACACATCAGGGTCACCGAGACCTGGTATCTTGTCTGACCACTCGTCCAGTCGCTGCAGCATAGCGTTTTGCCAGTCATTGACGTTGGTCACTCTCGGATAAGCATATCTGGGCGTGTCTCTTATGATGCTTTGAGCGATGTATTTAATCTCCGAGTTGAGTTTGGCCGCTTCGAATAAGTGAACTGCAAATGCCATTTCAGTGGACGGTTCGGCGATTTGTTGTTGCCTCTGACTGACAAGCTGCTCGTCGGACAGACCCGATGGCATCTTTCCCATTAGCATGTGCCATGAATTAACAGTATGGGCAAACTTACACGGAGCTCGCACCCTTCATCGCGTAGTCCAATTGGTCGACCCATCATCGTCGCAATGATGCGATCAAAGGAGTAAATGACCCAGAAGATCCTGGCTCGCATCTCTTGGTTGAACATGCTGTGCTCTGGTCCCATGCTGATGTTCCTCTGGAGACCTTGATCGACCAAGGCAGCAATGCAGTGATAGTTGAGATACCAGACATTGAGACGAACGCATGGGCTATGTATAGTAAAGATGAGAAGTAAGACAAGACACTGAATACCTTTCAGTGAGTTCTCGACATTTAGTTCGTCGAGATATTGTAGCGCGGAGAGACAGTACGATTCTGCTGGTATGCGAGCTCTAGTCCGAGCAGAAAGGACAGCAGATCCTATCGCCAGAACCATAAAGACCTGAAAGTGGGCGGAAGGGTCCTGGCTCTCTATATCATAAGCCATATCCAGGGAGTCATAGAACCTATGTTGATGTAGAATGGGGTACTGTAAGTTGATAACGCTAAAGTATGCCTCGCATAATTGCATTGCCGTGTCTCTGGGCGGGAGTGGGAGTGGCCCCTGGAGAGCTTCGACCAGCCTTATAGGGAAGGGAGCGTTGCGATTGGCGCGACCAACACTATCATCTGATTTTGAGGCAGAGTCTAGTAAGACTCGTGCTAGGAAATAACCACTGGATGGGCCGATATACCGAGGATCTTGGTTCGTGGCAAGGGAAACCAGTCCAATCTCGTGGGTCATGGCACTGGCTCCTGTGGGCTCTGAAGTAGATGTCACCGGCTGGATTGCGGGCTGAGTTACCGGTGGCTCATTTCCAGAGTCAAGTATAGTCTCAGAGCTCTGTTGAACTGGCTCGGGTGCTGGGGCTGAAAGAGTAGAATTGTCTGCAACTTCAGAGCTGGTGTCGTTCCAGGCTTCTATATTGACAGGAGGACCTTGAGACAAGTCGACATCAGGACAATTCGATCGGACAATTGACTCTAGCCAATTAATACGGTTTGTTAAGGATGCGATGTATCTATATCGTCAATCAATAACCATGATGGCGGACTGTAAATGATCTAGTCACATACTGTCGAGGTGCCGCATCAGCACGAGTTGACTTTCCATCGACACATTCAGCACCAGCGCTACGACAATTGCTACAAACTGGCAACTCCAGATTACACTAAATACAGATTAGAAAATCGAGGTATCTAAAATTGGTCCCAAACGTACCTTTCTTTTCAGGCGCTGGCATCGAGAACAGGCCATACGTGTCCTGGGAGCACTCCGATCAGGCAAGGAGGGTCGCTTCCCATTGGAATTCCTCGCCCCGGGCATTTTCGTAATTCTGCCGGCAACGGATCGAGTTTTTCGGCATGTAACTAATGATGATCTGAGTGTAAGGGATATTGATGCGAGGATGGCAAAAATCCGTTAAGCGGGGAGATGCCGCTTTAACGCCTTTGAGAGAACGGGCCTTCCCCGCTCGTATTTACGGTGACATCCAGTATTAAAAGAATGGAGAGGATCGCTCAATATCAGAATTAACAAGTATCAAAACATCTCAGTGATCTTTTATACACTAAATTGAGCTCATATTCACTTATTCATTCCACCATGGCTGAAAATCAAGACTCCCAAAAGTTCCCAATCGCCGCCTCAGAAGCACGACGCTTCGTCGAGGACGTCCTCAAAGCCAACGGCATCCCCTCTGAGAATGCCTCCATCATCGCCCGCTGTTTAATCGCCGCTGATCTCCGCGGCGTCGACACCCACGGCATGAACCGCATCCCCTCTTACATGGAGCGTCTGCGCCAAGGCGTCCTCAATGCCAGCGCCCAGCCAATCCTCACCCAAGTCACACCCGCCGTAGCTCAAGTCGACGGCCAGAACGGCTTCGGCTTTGTAGCTGCTCACAAGGGCATGGCTGCTGCGATCGAGTCTGCAAAGGTGTTTGGTATTGGTATGGCGAGCATCAAGCACTCTAACCATTTCGGTATGAGCGCTTGGATCGTGCAGCAGGCTCTTGATGCGGATATGATGAGTTTGGTGTTTACGAACTCTAGTCCTGCGCTGCCTGCATTTGGTGGGAAGAGTAAGCTTATGGGCGTTTCGCCTATCGCTTGTGGTGCGCCTGGTAAAGGCTCTATGGGGAACTTCATTCTTGATATGGCGCCTTCTGTGGCTGCGAGGGGCAAGATTTACAAGGCGAAGAGACGGGGTGAAAAGATTCCATTAGATTGGGCTCTCGACGCTGAGGGTCGTCCAACAGACGATCCTGAAGCTGCTCTCGGTGGTGTTATGCTACCGATGGGTGGCCCCAAGGGCTCTGCATTGTCAATCATGATGGATGTCTTCTCAGGAGTCCTATCAGGTTCAGCGTTCGCTGGTCATGTCACTGGCCCCTACGATCCTTCAAAGCCTGCGGATGTTGGTCACTTCTTGGTAGCTATCAAGCCTGACCTTTTCATGAGCTTGGATGAGTTTAGAGAGAGGATGCAGTACCTTTACGAGCGCGTTGTTGGATCGGAAAAGGCTGCTGGTGTTGAGAGGATTTATTTCCCTGGTGAGATAGAGCAGCTGGCTCAGAAGGAGAGGGAGAAGACTGGCATTCCGCTTGTTCAAGCTGAGATTGATGCCTTGAATGCTGAGGCGAAGAAGGTCGGGGTAGAGCCGCTGAAGTTTTGAGCATGTAATTGTAGAATTCTGATAGCACTGTGAAATTGAAGATCATTTGTCTTGAGAGAGAAGTCCGATGTGATGCTTATTTCTGTATATCGCCTCGTCTCATACGTTTGACATCAGTGAGTAAGAGGCCCTCATTTCTCTCAGTGGAGAGAGCGAGTCTATTTGGCTGTAGTGAACTGCCATAACCCTCTAGTCCATGTATCTCATTGAGTCTTTGGCTGTGAACCCTTCACATACTTAGTATGCTGTCCAAGCGTAACCAACTTCAAACCCCCATCCTTCTCAACCTTCGATATCCTAATCGACGTAAAAGCCACACTGCCCCCTACTTTATCCGCCGTCGATACAATCTCGACCGTATCCCCCAACTTTGCCGTGCTCAGATAACTAATATGCATATCCACACTCGCACCAGTAGTCTCCCTCAGATCCCAGCTCGCAATAGCCAAACCAGTCGTGAAGTCAATAATGGTCGCTGACACGGCGCCGTGCAAGTTTCCACTGCTGTTGAGATGGTTCTCATTCAGTACGAGCCGTGTTGTTACGCTGCCCTGCGTTGTGCTGATGAGTTGCGCCGAGGACATTATGAAGTTGTAGATGGGGCTTTTGGCGCGGAGACGGTCCATGAGGGATTGGACGTGAGCGGTTCTTTGGACTTCTGAGGAGTCGACATCTGGGGTTTGAACCCGAGTTGAAGGCGGTTCAGACATTTTGAAGAAATTGAAGCTGGGAGTGTTTTTGTTGAGATTGTTTATGAGTCTTAACTTATTCTTGAATGGTTCGTCTAGCTGAGCTGAGAACTTAACAGAAATTTCCTCATCGGGCAATTCCCGCCCCTCCTTTGATGAATATCCTCTCTTCTCGCATACTTGTACACAACTCCTAAACCTTTTCAAAAACATCCTTCAAGTAATCAAACGCACCCAATGGAACACCCTGTGTACGCATAATACAATACGCACTTGTGAGGTGAAAGTGGAAGTTGGGGATTACATACTCGCTCACGTATCGTTGGCCCGTGAAGCGGAAGTTGCCCATCTTGCTCTCCATTATGATCTCCTCGTTCTCTTTACCGTTGATGACTTCAGGATCTACACCCTCTAGAACTTCAATTGTGCGGGCGATGCGGGCTTGGAGCTGTTCGAATGTTTGCTCGTCGTCTTCGAATGTGGGAACGTTTTCGGCGCCGAGACGGGAGGCGAGGAATTTGGCTGTGTTGGAGCAAGATTGGACTTGGTAGGGGAGTCTGACGAGTGTTAGTCCGGATTCGCATGAGATTCGAGTAACTTGCCCTCTCATATCGGAAATCAGGCGGTATGTGAGAAGTTCTTCATGTTTCATCTCCTTATCATCGCAAAACTTGGCGCCCTTCTGGAGCATGAAGGACAAGTTCTTGAGGTACTTGACCAGCACGGGAACGCTTTGTTGGTAGAGGGTCGTCATTTTACTGGTTCGGGACTGATATACTTGGAAGAATTTTGAAGAGTTGATTGAATTGGCATAATGCCAATATATATATATATATATATATACCAACCTGGCAACCTTTTTGCCCTATTCATCCGACTCAATCTCACATATTCGCTTCTAGGCACTTGTGAGTCCGGACCGCTGACTGCAGCGTAGGATTTAGTGCTTATTGAGTGAACTTTGGCTACCCTTGAAACGTGTAAGACGATTCGATAGGATGCTGAGATGTTTGGTGCCCCGATGCTCGTTACCCAGGCCACTATTGTCTTCCACTAGACGGGATGATCGGCTGACGGGACTGAGGTGCCGTGTAAGCTGACAGATGATGCATGGATACTCCATGTTTACTTTATACATACTTTATTTGTCATCCGTAGTACTTTCTCGGAAGGTCGGCGCATATTCAGACCTTTGATGGATGTCGCTGGCCAAAGAGGTACTCTCGCACATCAATAGCCCCTTGTGGGTACTACTAGACAGGCATTCATACTCATTCGACAGCATAACGCCTATAACATGCTGGCATTTTACCAGATAAAGTCTGAGTATCATCTAATTGAATCCAACTAGCCTGAAGTGCTGCGTGTTGGTGTTTAGTGTCTTGCTCGGAATGTCTGCCGAGGGCCCAATGAGGCTTTGACGCAGAAGTTCAAAACATTATCATCTTCCTATGACACCATAAAACGGCTGCATTAGATAAGACAGCTTGTTTATTATAAAATTTTCATATAGAGATTGAACAAACACGATGAGGTCAATCATTGCTTCCAAGACAACGCTTGTCATGCACCTCCTCCGAACCAACCCCGAACCCCCGCAGTCTTGATCAGTAACAACCTTAAAGTAACACTCTCATCCAACACAACCACAAACAACTCATCAACAACTCAAAATGTCCCTCCCAATTCTCGACCACTTCGCCATCCTAGTGTCCTACAAAACCCTCCAAACCGTAACACACTCCCTTAAAGACTCCCTCCTCGTAATCGACGGAGGCGCCCACGCAGATGGCCTAACAGTCAACAAACTAATCCATCTCGCCGACGGCACATATCTCGAGTTCATCGCCTTCGTCGAGGGCGTAGACCCCGAGAAACGCCGCGCTCACCGCTGGGGAAACCTTGAAGAGGGCAAGATTGCAGATTGGGCTCATACGCTACCCAGTGAAGCTGATTACGCTCAGTTGCAGAAGAGGGTGGCTGATGCGGGGGATGGCGTTACGTATGGTGATCTTACTTCGCTGCAGAGACATAGACCTGATGGCGTTTTGATGAAGTGTCTTGTTTCGGTAGCGTTGAATGCGGAGGGTGGGAGGATATTTCCTGGGACGGTGCCGTTTTGGTGTGTTGATGAGACGGAGAGGCATTTGCGGTCGCCGTTTAAGGCGGAGGGTGGTGATGGGCTGCATGAGTATACGAAGCATCCTTCGCATGCTAAGGGTGTATCGAAAGTCACTGTTCTGCTTCCTGAGAAGGATATTGCGACATACAAGCCTGTTTATGATGCGATTCACAACAAGAATGCGACCTCTGGATCAGATGGTTACTCATGGCCTTACGACTTGCCAGCTGGACCAAACTCAGGAAGCAACCAGGTCGTCTTATCAACTCTCGAAGGTGGAAATGGCAAGGCAGAGATCAAGTTGACACTTCTGGGCACAAAGGCGAGCCCCAAGTCCATTGAGCTACTCCCCGGCTTAGTCGTCGACTTTGAACACACAGATTAGACAAAAACACTTGCTATTCGGGTATCTAAAAAGAAAAAGAAGGAGAAAAGGCTCCCTAGTCCAGCATCAATGCCAAGTCATCGTTCACTTGTTCATCTTCCAAAACATCAACAGCTTCCATATACTCCATTCTGGGACGCTTTTCCCTCTGGAGCTTGACCTTGAACTTGATCTCCGAAAAGTCCTCAGAATACCATCTCTTTTTCGCATTCTGCCTCAGACGCTCATTGATCTGATCGCAGATCCCCTGCAACCCATCCCCCATAGGAATCTCCCGCACAACTTCATCGTAGCGCTTTGTGTTTTCTTCGAGGTTTATACTCCACCAAAGGCTATTATCCGCAGTCCCGTACGTGAGGAGCGTCTCTCTCTCCGACATTTCCAGTGGGGGTGTGAACATGGGGACTAGACTTGCGACGACAGAGATTGTCTCGATGGCTATACACTGACCGCAGCTGTGCGATAGAACACCGCTCTCTGAGAAGGTGGGCGGTATCTTGTAAACGCCCTCCATTGTGGTTGGCATGAACTTACCTGAATGGGGATGAGGACAGTCTCTGTGCGGTGAGAAGACGACACGGCAAGATGGACAAGATAGGATTGGGACTCGACCTTCTTCTGTTTCCTTCACGGCTTCGTCGATCATGGTGTAGAGGCACTTGTG
This sequence comes from Fusarium sp. NRRL 29148, assembly GCA_013759095.1. NCBI lineage: Eukaryota > Fungi > Ascomycota > Sordariomycetes > Hypocreales > Nectriaceae > Fusarium > Fusarium sp. NRRL 29148. The sequence continues at coordinate 28,321 of JABSTL010000162.1, forward strand.
GCCAAACATGTGACCGCAGGGTAAGATGCAAGCTCGGTGGGACATCGTTTTCTGTTTAGGGGTCAGACCTTCATCGGGACTAAAAGTGTGGTCGTGGCGAAAGATGGACATGTCATTGAGACAGATTCCGCACTCCAGGTGGAGGTGGTTGAAGAGTTCTGGGTCTTCGATGAGGGAGTCTCTGAGACGAGGCCAGAATGGTGTGGTCCATCCAGGTCTGTTGTATTGGGGTTCTGGGTGGATGATGCTATTGATAGACATCTTGTTGACGACGGTTGTGGACGACATGGTAAATGGTGGTTCTTTTGGTTAAGTATAAGATAATAAGTTCAGGTGAATATCTAAAGGGAAAGTTATTGTCATCGAAGGCTATCGAGGGAAATTGTACTTATTTGGCTACTTGATCCAGTGATTCAATGTCCTTTGCTGTTCGGCAGTGTCTGTCAGATACTGCGTGAACACAGTCGTTGACAAAGACTCTTATTGTTCACTCTCCTTTGGGTATGTTGAACAATCTTGACAATTTGTTGTTCTTGACTGTGTCAGTGCCAGACAAAGAACGCTGTCGAATTCAATTACTGGTAGCTAAACATATGTAGCAGACTAAAACTCGAGGACTAACGGTAATCAGGTAAGGGTATGGCTGCATACGAACGGTAATCATGCAAACGTTCATCTTATCATCGCCATATGCCAGTGTCCGAATTTACATCTATGCTGGCACTGGCAGTTCTCATCTTGACACCGACTGTTCATTCCCCGTCGAGCTGTGATCGAGTTACGACAGTGGCAGAAACGGCCATATCTGATGAACAGCACTCCAGGCTACGAAGTGAATGATAAACTTTACAATACATAAACTAAATCATATTCCTTAATGGTGAGATGTAAACCTTTCTTCCTCGTCACATCCCTTCCCGTTATTCTTGATCCTTGATCATTTCATCACTTAACTCACACCCTTCATCATGCCCACCATGAATCCAGCCATGAATCCTGGAAAAATCATCGACGCAATCCACAGTGATATCGTCCCCATTACTGACATCTACTGGCCATCCTTCAAAAAGGCAGTCGAGAATGATCCCCAGAAACTCCGCCCCATCGAGTTGACTTGCACCATCTGTACAGAGCAGATGTCAACGCAAGGATCCGGAAGTGGTTCCATCCATTGGATCCCGAAACCAGGTCGCCAAATCTCTCATGATGCACAGATCCTCCCCTGTGGTCACATGGTCGGCGGCTGCTGCTTCATGAACTGGCTTGAAAGTCAGTTTGAACGATTTCAAGGAAGAGAGTTCTACTCGTGTCCTGTCTGCAACACTGAGATCATGTGTCATCCTGAGTGTGGACATGTATGTCATGGTCAGCGAATCCCACACTTGATCGCTAACTATCAGAATGTCCCTTTTGTTCTGAGTGAGGGTGGTTTCATCCACGCTCGATGTGCCGGATGTGAAATCCAGCATACCTTTTCCGAGATGAGCCAGTACACCGGTATCTACAAGTGGGAAGATGAAGTCGAGTCTACCAACCAGTACATCACCCTTGGCTTTTTGGACCAACGCCCCGGAGGGTTTTTGTATATGGATGGCTCTAAAGACCCCAAGCGACCTTTTTGTGATCGTGTTCGAAGACTCCGAACTCCAGAGGAGTTGAAGGCTATCTGGGAAGCCTATAGACAGGTCTGGGTGCTGAAGTTCAAGACTTTTTGGATTTCGCATGACTTTTCTAATGTAGCTCTGTGCCTCTACTTGATGAAGACGGTGAATCCACTTCGCGAGACGCCCCAGACATCCAAGGCACAGAGCATCTTCCGTCGGGTCTTCTCTTGGGGATCTTCTACCTGATCGGTAGTCTGATGAGTACATGAGTTATGATGTTTTGGAGCTGAAAGATTGGACCGAGAGTCGAGCCGTTATGGCCTCTTTGTTTCGATGACTGACTTCTTGTATTTGCATTTTCTGGTATTGGGATGATGAACCATACAGGCTGGTCTGGAACTTAGGCCGATGTTTAGGAAATACAACTGGATGTTAAACCAGAACTTGATGACACTTTTATTATTTATGAATCGTGATGGTTATTTTGAACTTCAACACGTCGAGTGAAATGAGTGACCACAGTTATCAAGTTTATTTGAGGGCTACGACAGTGCTTGAGATGATTATCTGTATCTCATCACTGTGTTTGTTTAACTGAAGGCAAAGACAACGCAGGATGAGTCAATTCTGCACCGACTGTAACGAATTTAAAAGGTTTATAGATATTTATGTGAATTTTTTCTACGCTCAAGTAGTCACTGAGTATAGCATTGTCCTGATTTGGCGTAAGCAAAGTGTTTACTAAAGTTTCCTGCAATCATAAACGCCTTTGAGCAAACAATCACTTTACCCACCCTCTTACCTCGTCTGCTTTTCTTTCATCCCTTTAACATAGAATTCCGTCTTTCAGCTTAGATTCTGTCTCTCATACATATTCATGGCTAATCGCATCTGACGTCAAAAGTGCCAGCAGCGCTGCTAGCTCAAGTTACACTTGCCAGTGCCAACCCGTGATTCATCAAACGAATTTATTAATCCTTTGTTTACTTTACCTTTTCCTCCCGCACGTGCATAAATCGACTCACTTTCTTCTCTCATTAGCAACTTCACACTCTCAACTGGTTCATCCTCCGCCCGCGTAACCATGGATGAACCTACGATCCAAATTATCACTCGCTCACCAGAGCCGCCGGATCCTGAGCCCAAACCTGAACCACTCCTCGTCTGGCGCGATGAAAACGGAAAGATTTACTTTCGCCATAATCCAACGATTCCCATGCTGCGATACCCCAACAGCAAGGCGGCGATAGAGAAGTCCGATGGCGACCCAACCAAATGCAAAGATTGCACTCGCGAGTGTCTCGTTGCTATCCGTAGGTATCTCCTCTCTCATTTCTCTTCTCGCCTGACTAACTCGCGCAGCGAACGAGGAGATGGAGAAAGATATCCGTGACCTTGAACTTTCCAATGAAAAAGAAGGCGAAGATCCCAAACCCAAGAACCCCAAGTATAATTTCGACAGAGAAATGTACGTGCTATCCAGAAAAGGGCCCAGCAAAGTCGACATGTACAAAGCCATCAAGAGACCCAAGAACAGGAAAGAAACTCTTGGAGATATCGTAAATGAAAGGGACGCCCTCAAGAAAGAGAAAGTCGGTCTCTCAAAGGAGCGCTCCAACCTGATCAAAGCACTCAAGGTCAAGAAAGCAAACAAGATCAGAGACGAAACACCACCCAACATCACAGAAAATAACGTCGCAGAGATGAAGAAGCTCTCCGAGTTCATCGACACCAGAATCAAACGGTGGAATAAACACGACGAGCCCAAGAGTGAACAGATGATGGTAGCGGACGCCAAGTATACTCTTGAGTCATTCTACAAGCACCTCCAAAACTCTTTCGTCGACTTCGAATATGAGGAGGATATAGACGTGTGCCGTGTCTTGGACTTGCCTTGCTATGGGAGAGCGTTTGGTGAGGATATTGAGGACCATCTGCATGGACAGGAGCATATGGTGAGGAATTCGCACAACCACTTCAGTTCAGTCTCTAATGCTGTCAGGCCTGGGATCGCTCGATGAAGGGGAGAGTCCCGCTCTATCTTCAGTACAACCGAGCGAAGCGGGAGGTCGATGATGGTCTTTCATACCAGGAGGGCTTGTTGGCGGAACTCGCTCTTGACCCTTATTCCTACTAGGTCAGAAGCAGACGATGGAGACTGTACACGGTTGACCTTGGTTGACACACAAGAATTCAATAGCTCAAAAGAAACTGTTTCTGCCCCGATTACCAAATCTCGTAAATGACCGCAGACGGCACTCGTGTAGATCCCCTGTAGTGTTACAGTACATATGTGCGCCCCCAAACAACCCAGGAAACAAAAGAAACAATGTTCGGTAGGTACCAAGACTCCATATATCGCCGGCCCAGTTCTTCCATCGCGTGATTCTCTAATCGGCACGCGATCCGCTGCTGTGACGAGCACGCTTTCGTGCGCTGCTTGTGGCAGGGTGCATTTTGTCGTTGCGCTCCCTCTTGAGCTTGTCGTCCAAGACGCGGGCTGAACACCATTAGCACAAAAATCCCCCCTCTCCAATTCCTCGGCGAACATACTGAGAACATCGTATCCGAACTGGGGGTGCTCCAAGCACAGAGCCTTGAACTCCTCCTCCGCCTCGGCGCGCAGGGTGTGCGAGCGCGTGGCCCAGAAGCTCGCGACGGGGGCGCGGATGGTGGTGTCGTCGTTGCTGGTGTAGGCGTAGACGTAGCGAGCGTATGCGATCTCTCCCTTGGCGGTGGAGTTGACGCAGTGGATCTTGGAGCTTGCGAGGCCCTTGAGACCAGAGACGCCAAACTTCTCTGCGAGGGTGTAGATGCGGGCGTGCTTGAGGAGCTGATCGCCGCTGTTGTCGACCGAGGGGACTGAGGGGTCGGACTCGAGGACGCGCTGGCCGGGGAGCTTCTTGGGGAAGTATTCGCCTGTGTAGAGGTATTCGAGGAAGCTGCCGACGGTCTCGATGTCGTAGTCGGGGAGCTCAATCTGACGAGGCTGGGGCGAGATTAGAAGGGATCCACGGCTGGCGCATATGTTCTGGAGCACTAACGCTGCCGTCCTCGACGAAACTATCGCAAATGTCCTTGAAGTAGGGGCTTTGTGTCAAAAGTCCCTGATGCGCTGAGAGGATAGATTGGTCGCCGGATCCGATGAGCAGGGTGACGATTGGGCTCATGAGGTAATTGGCAAAGGTAACTCGTGGCTCTGCGATCTCAGAGTCGGCGAAGGGAAGCTCAGCGTTTTCGGCATTCCCATTCTCCTCATTCTCTTTGGTAGCCTCTGGCGCAGTATCCTGCGTGTTCTGGGTCTCAGACATCTCGACATCGCCGGTGGGCTCCGCGGAATCCTCGTGCTGATCGGTAGGCATGATTGCGAATGAATTAAAAGTCGAGTTTTAAAGGAGTGAGTAGATCAATTGCGTGAAATGAGCGGAATTGGTGCCGAAACCAGTGACTTAAAGATGGTCCAAATGATGGTTCCTGAGCGCCTGTGGATTCGCGCAAACGTGAGATCCAGTCTTGGTGGGCACCTCAGCTTCGGCTGGAGCAACCACGCTTCATCCGAATGAGGAAGCAAGCTTGGTCTCCGTAGATGCCTCGTGCGCAAGGCATCACTGCATGATTATCATGGCTACCCTACACCGTTCGTTCAGGAACTGCCGACCTGCCGCTATCGGTGCCCCGCCCCCACTAACATCTGAGGCGTCTTCATTTGGCAATCGATAAAAAGTGACTCCGAAGCAAACACCTTTCCACCAAACTACTAGCACTTCCATTGTTCTCCTTCTTTGTCCTCAAGCCACCAATCTGTCTTGATACTCGGGGATAATCACTATAAGGATGTGTGCAGCACATGTAAGAACACCTCTCTGTCACAATCAGCTTCACCGAGACTTCCGCAATGGCCAATACTAATCTCCTACACCAGCTCGATATACGGCCAACTGCCGATGAAGCTCGAGCTGCCTTCAACCAAGAATGGACTTCTACGACTCAACCCACGCTTCTCCCCGTTTGCGCCTCTGCTCCCGCCGATCTGTTGACTCCTTCAGCTATCTATCTCAAGCTGTCATCGGGGTAAAGACTGCAATGCTTCCACCGCCGAATCGTCCTCTGACTCACCACTTACAGCGCAACTGCCGAATACTCATTCCTCCTCGAGAGTGCGACCGGAAGCACAGAGACAGTTGGACGATATAGTTTTATTGGCGCCAGTAAGCTTCTTTGAGACTCTTGTGCTGGACATCCTCTGAGTCTCTCTTTCTAGACCCGCGAAAAGTACTGGCCACTGGCGACGGCTACGAGCACAATGGCGACCCTCTCAAGACCCTAGCAGCCGAACTTTCCAATGATAGAGTCCTCGACATTCCTTCGTTGGCGCTTCCTAAATTGTCTGGTGGTGCTGTTGGATACGTCTCGTATGATTGTATCAAGTACTTCGAGCCCAAGACTGAGCGACCACTCAAAGACAACCTTCAGATTCCCGAGGCTTTGTTCATGCTATTCGATACCATTGTCGCCTTGGACCACTTCCGATCGACATTGACAATTGTCACACATATGAAGTTGCCCAAGAGCCCCTCTGACGATCTTAAACCCGCCTACGACGAGGCCTGCGAGACCCTCCGAAAGACGCTCGACATCATCTACCAGCCCGAGACTCCCTTGCCTGCTCAAACTCTTGGTGAGCAATCAGAATCAGAGCAGCAATATTCGTCAAACGTTGGCCGGAAGGGTTATGAGACATTCGTCAAGGAGCTCAAGAAGTACATCGTCAAGGGAGACATCATCCAAGCTGTGCCTTCACAGCGGTTCCGCCGAAGCACCAAACTTCACCCCTTCAACATTTACAGAACTCTCCGAACACTCAACCCCTCACCTTATGTGTTCTTCCTCTCATGCGCCGACTTTCATATCGTTGGTGCTTCGCCGGAGTGTCTGATGAAGACTGATGGATATGCCCCATTACCCTCTGACTCACGATTTGGCTACTCCGCTGCCGAAGCTCGATCAAGACCTCGTATTGTCAACCACGCAATTGCCGGTACAATCCACCGGGGAAAGAATGCCGCTGAGGATGACAGACTCGCTGCCGAGCTTTTAGCTTCCAAGAAGGACAGAGCCGAGCACGTCATGCTGGTGGATCTCGCCCGCAACGACGTCAACAGAGTCTGCCACCCCACGACCGTCAAGGTCGACCGGCTCATGAGAATTGACCGCTTCTCCCACGTTCAGCACATCACCTCCGAAGTCTCGGGAGTTCTGCGTCCAGAGTGCACACGCTGGGATGCCCTGCGTTCCATTTTCCCCGCGGGAACAGTCTCTGGCGCACCCAAGATCCGAGCTATGGAGCTCATCTACGACCTGGAGCAGGAGAAGCGGGGTATCTACGCCGGAGCTGCAGGATGGTTTGGATACGACATTGTGCGCGTGGACGAGGGCAGCAAGCCAGAGGACAAGGTTTTCGTCGACGAAGGACCCATGGACACGTGCATTGCCATCCGGACCATGCTGGTCAAGGATGGCGTGGCATACATGCAGGCTGGCGGTGGCATCGTCTACGACAGTGACCCTACAGATGAGTGGATGGAGACGATGAATAAATTGTCCGCCAACCTCCGCTGTGTGGAGCTGTCGGAAAGGTACTTTGGCGACGGGGTGAGCACTAAGACCGTGGAGGAGATTATTGCGATTGAGAGGAGGAAGGGAGAGGAGGAGGTGAAGGAGGCTGAAAAGTAGGGCATTTGCATAGAAAGCTTTCTGATGAAGGATAGAATAAATTGATACTCATTGGCGCGCTTATTGTGTTCGAAGTCGTTTATTTCCTGTCCATTGCCATAGCTGCCGGGGTAGTGTTCACGACAGTTGATCAGATGGTCAGGACTTGACTGTTCAGGCCGAACCATGAGTGAAAGCAAAACAATGCTGTGAAAGTCACGGTTCAGCCTAAACTCACAAGATGGACGGTGAACATTGAATGTACTTGACTTCAGTGGCTGCATCAGCTGTGAGTATATCATGAAATGATGCTTACTCCGTAGCAAATTCATCTCAGCATCAGCATCATCCTCTCGCCCTCTCACCCTTCACATCTCACCCTTCACACACAGGTAAGTCTTACACCAAAAACAGATCACAAACATAAAAAGGTAAGTCTACGCAACAACTACGTCTCACAAACAGCTTTCACATCACGTCTCGCTTAATCAGTCAGTCATCTCACTGGTAAGTACCCCTTCTCAACATGTCTCCTCCTTCTAAGCCTCTCCCCGAAGCCTTCTGGCCAACTATCAGACAGACTATCGACAAGGGCAGCAACACCAATTCTGACAACCAGGCCATCACCCCTCAATGCCCCATCTGTATGGAGCCCCTCCCGATGAAATCTTTCCCTGCCGAAGGTGAGTTGGATGCTGAGGTCTTGCTCTGCGGTCATGTTCTCTGCCACCCTTGCCGTAAACAATGGGAGCGAAGTGAGTTGGGAGACCGGTGCCCTGCGTGCCGAACCACTCTCTACTGCAGTCGCTGTGAGGTAAACGCCATCACTCTGACTATCCCCAAGAACGGCGAAGGATCTAGTCTTCCTCCAGGTATACCTGAGAGTAATCAAAACTTGTGTCCTGATTGTCAAGCTGAAGTTGAGTTTCACAGGGCCGTTGAGAACGGCGAGTGGCCTCATAACCTAGATGACATGGAGCCTGGCTTTGTCAGTTTGTTCTACCATGTTGTCAACGACATTGAGAAGGATGGTGATGTTGCTACAATGTCAAGGGTTCAGGACGCGATCAACGACACCATTATGCAGGAGTTTACAAACATGATGGTGAGTCGTCGCATGGTCACGCTTGGTCGAGGGAACACGCTGCGACAGGCGAACCCATGGTATGTTGAGAACAACAAACGTCAGGAAAACCGTCGTAACGGGATTATCGGCTTTGACTCGGAAGATGGTGAGGAGCCTCTTGCAAACACTCCCGCTGGTGTCCCTCATCGAATTAGTGATCCATTTGTGGTCGGACTGCATGCTAGGCATGGGAATGTTCATGTACCACCAAACGCTCGCCCCGGGGATGTTGTATTTGGCGTGCCGCCTTATCCCTTGGATTATGGCTTTGCTAATCAGTTGGACGTCCAGGATGGCATCGCACGTCCAAATGCAGTAGCACCACGATCCGACAATATAAGCTCCATTGTCCGAGCAATATGGGGACCAGAAGGAGCAGAAGCAAGGAGAGCTCGAGGAGAAGCAGAGGTAGCGCCTCAAGACACAGATCAAATGATGAGGGCTGCAAGGCAGTTATCGCTTCCTGTCTTTGCACGTCCCAGCGCTGCAACGCAGACAGGTCAAGATGATGATATACAGGCACCAGATGCTGGCGAAATGAGACGCTGGGCTGAGTTTCTACAACGAGAGAGTAATTCTCCTCCTGCAACAGCTGGAGCGGCCAGGCCAGCTCCCAGTGCAGCATCACAGACACCAAGACCAGCTCGAATCCATCCAGAGGGATCGGCGGCTGCAATTCTTGAGCAACTCAGGCCCGTGGATGAGCTGTATTTCCCTGACATGCCTACCTGGGACGAATATGTTGATAATGCGGATGCGGATTTGGCTTCCCACGCTAATGATCCTAACTGGCCGCCTCGAACACGTGCGGAGTATATAGCAGAGCACGAGGAGTATATGAGAAGACTTGTGGAGAACAGAACGGCTGCATCGTCGTCCAGTGCCTCACGGAACCTGAGCTCCATAGATCAGGACGATAGCGACGAGGAGATGTCGTCGGCTGATCAGCCCGTCTCTGAGCGCTGAGGATCTCCTCCTCCACTATCCATAGTGGGAACTTGGAAGACGCGTGTAAGTCAAGGGCATGATGATATTGCATGCGGGCCGTAGTAGAGGTAGGCGAAGACGCTCGGACCGAGATATGGATGGGACGGCACGGCACGGGAAACGTCATCAAGTATGTAACGGAGGAGACTGGCTTGACTAGAAAGTGAATATGAATTTGAATTCATTCGGTGAAACGGGGTTTTGGATCAGGATCAACCGGGAATAAATTAGATTGATATGATATTAGTCATTGTATGGGTATACGTATGTTGGGGGAGAATAAACAAAAAGAAAGGTCTAAGAAATGTTTCAAGGGGTTCGGATGTGCCGTCAGAGCCGTTTGAGTTTATTGGTATCAGTCAATCCCTTTAGTTGAATGATGATGTATTCAGCAAAACCCGTGACATGTAAAGGAATTAGGAAATAAAAGAAACACAATGCAATGCTATGCAAATCGTACGTCAGCTAGGCGTGTGGGCTATTGTTTAAGGCTGCAAGCGGGATAGTTCAGCCACGTAAGTCAGGAAAAGCGAACGAATACACGAATAATTCGGATATCGGCTACCAAGTCATGGTGATGTTCAGCCCATGACTCGAATGCGAAATATATATGCCGATAGTCAAAATCTAAACGAAATACTGTACAGTTGATTACGGATACAGCGAGGAATATCAGTGAAGAGAGAAAAGTGGGCAAATAGCATCATCTCACCGCGCCGTGCCGGTATCCGATCGCGCCCAATCGACCCCGGCAAGTCGGCACGTCGACATCCACCTTTTCTAAACGCCCAGTCTTTAGTCTGATATTGGTTTGCATGGTATCTACGAGGAAGCATATGAACAAACAGACAGAGGACATCATATGCAGAGAAGAACAGACTCAGAGAAGATATAGAGATATACAGACGGAGATGCTGATATTTTACCGTCTACAGCCAAACATCGTTCATATCTGAGTTCCTGTACTCAGACATCCCTCTAAATCAGATGCATGTCACTCAACTCGCTTCTCGGCACCACAAATTCCTCTCCAAGGGGGGCCAGGCCATTCCCCAATCCCACCCTCCACTCAACCTCCCCATCCACTAGTGGACAAGTCCGTTGCTGTCTCGGAAGTACGGCTTCATCGTCTTGCCTACGGAGTATTGAAAGTTGCCTTGCCTCTGAAACTGCGGCGCCTCTGGGGCCCTTTCAGGTGCCGTCTCTTCCAGCTCGCGCCTAAAAATAATACCCCCCTCCCCGTCCAGCCTTGGGGCTTACTTACATGATACATCTACTAAATCTGTTGCTCCCCTGCCCTGCCCTTCTCTCTCTCGCTGTTTTTCGGTTCCTGCTTTTAGAAGACCACCCCCTCCATCCTCTCGCTTGTCTTCTCGCGCTGTGTGCTCCCGCCCCCGTTTACAAATTCTTGTAACTGACCTGGACCTGGGGGCTTGGCTCGAACTTCCATTTAAGCCAAAGGGGGCCTAGAAGCCTCTGCCAAGAATTTCCATCCCGTCTACTTCAGGACCCTTTTTGGCATTTACATCACTTACATCTGCATCTTGGATTTGAGCCTCACTCGCTTCACCACAAATCAATTGCCTGTCTCTCGACAATTGATTACCTAACACTTGGGACTTCCTTCACCATTGAATGATACCGCGATAGATGCCTTCCCTTCTGCAGGCCGACATGGACATGGATCCCCCCGTTGTCGGCCTCCCTACCACAACAGCCATCACAGGCCTTCTCGACGTCGGCGCTGCTGCCATCGACATCCTCAGCGACCTCAACATCTCGCCCCAGCACGACACCGCCATCCTCAACATCCTCCTCCGCGAGGTCAAGGAGTGCCGGTCCTCCGTCCACGCCTTCTACAAGACCCTCAACCTCATCGAGAACAACCAGATCCCCTTCCCCGCCCGCGCAGCCTGGATCTCTCTCGACACCCTCGTCGCGACCCTCACAGACACCGTCCTCGCCTTCACTCGCCTCTCGTCGCTATGCTGTGCGCTCGACGAGCAGTCCAACAGGACCACGCCTGAGGATGCCGCTAAGCAGTTCGAGAAGAGGATCAAGGCGCTGTGTGCGAGGTTAAGATGGCATAATCTTTCGTATGCTATGATGATGACTATAGTGAACTGGTGAGTTAAGCGAACGCAAACACACGGACCGCTAGATGAACAAGTGCTGACGGAGATGGAAAAAAAAAGCCCGGGAGAAAAGGACGCAAAAAACAGTCGCGACGAGCTGGCGCATCGCGTTACTAGACTTCTCACATTCAACGTCAACCTCTCTGCTCGATTACGACAGAGTCGCCCCGGATCATCGGCTGCCAAGACAACGGACCCGGAAGCCCAGACCCCCGATAGCCCCGAGATCACCCCCGTCAATGTGGGGCTTGGACCCGCCCCCTACTCCGGAACTCTCTCAAAGCTCACCACACCCAAGGCTCTATCCAAGGTCATCCTGCCCATTGAGCTAAGGGAGCTTCGTGATGATTTCGAGTACTACACCGAGATGATCCCCTCGCAGACTGGAAGCTGTGAGTTTCCAACTGGCGGTGTCTTGATGGGAACTCCATACGATCTCGCTTCAGCGCGATGAGACCCGTTATCAATCAGTAACTATCAATCTATCCCCAGTGGATAATCATCTTTATAAGATGAATACTTGCAAAGTCGGTGTTTAGGTGGGAAACAGTGCGAGGCATTTTAGGCTATGTCTAGGGCTTAGACGGGCACTTTACCAAACGGTTATTACGTGTAATGATGTTTTTTTTGTTTTTTTTTCTTGCTTCGGTTCACTTTGGAGTCGATTTAGCTAGGCATTTGCAATTCCGACGTAGAGATATCCATTCAAATTAATCAATCACCCATTACTCATTGTGCTATGCTATGCTATTCTTGCTACTCGATCCTAAAGTGAAGAGCTTCTCCCCCCATACTTAAATGTAGAGCTTGCTGCCGTGGTACTTGGTCTTGTCAGAGTAAGTCTGCACAGACGTCTCAATCTCTCGCTCGGGGAAACCCTTGAACGACTTGGCGTATGTTGCGACGGAATGGGCGATGAGCTGTTCTGTGTTAGTGTCACGGTTTCTGAACAAGACATTGGCTGGGTGCGACTTACCTTGGTGTTCACCTCCCACGCGGTGTAATTCACATTGGTCAGATCATCCCCGATCTGGTGGTAGTTCTTATCATACCAGACACCGGCTTCACCGCCAAACATCTCAACCTCGTCCTCTGTCTTGACACCCTCGGCACCTGTGGCGATACCACCGGCGGGGATACCGCCACGGATAAAACCATCGTAATCACTGCGACCGTCAAAGGGGATGAAGGTGTAGTTCAGGCCCTGCTCCTCGTACCAGTCCACATACAGATTGCGCAGCTCCTCTGAACCCTTGGGGTTCTCGGCGTTGGTGGCGTTGTAGATCTGGTAGGCAAAGTTGGGGCTGGCCATCATGTCGTAGTCCATGAAGAGACGAATCTTGCGGTTCTCATCTTCAGGAAGAACGGAGACGTAGTGGTCGGAGCCGAGAAGACCTTCTTCCTCGGCGGCCCACCAGGCAAAGCGAACACAGTTGTTGACGCGGTACTTGGTCAGTTGAACAGCAACCTCGAGCACAGAGATACTGCCGGTTCCGTCATCGTTGATACCAGGTCCCTCGGCAACACTGTCACTGTGACCGCCGAGCATAACACAGTTGTCAGGGTCACCACCCCGAGTCTGGGCGATGATGTTGGTGGTGAGAATGGTCTTGACCTCAGCGTCGATGTAAGCAATAGCATCGACGGTCTCACCATCCTTGAGCTTCTTGGCAACAGCCTTGCCCTCTTCACCGCCAAGACCAAAAGTAGCAACATGGTCAGGCGAAGGAGTACCGAGAGTTCCATGAACCTCATCCTTCTCATAGTTATACACAACGGCAGCAACAGCACCCGCTTTTCCAGCATTGCCGGACTTTGTACCAAAAGGGCACGTTCCACGGAGGACGAGAGCAATGTTGCCCTTGACGGCCTCGGGGTAATCGGACTCGTCGCATCCTTCGTTGTCGACGAGGACAAGCGTTCCGTGGACGGGCTCCTTGTTCTTAGTCGGAGGAGTCAGACCCATGGGCGATGCCTGCTTAGGGACAGAGTCACCGATGATAAGGCGCGACTCGAAGACATTTCCTGACACAGCGGGGAATTGCTGGTTCGAGACGGAGTAGTAGCCGCCTAGCTTGGCGAGCTCAGCATGGATGTACGACAGCGTACCGAGATGGCCTTGAAAACAATCAGTCATTGCGTTCATGATAACAGTCCGATTTCGGAGAACGTACCTTCGCTGCCGATGACACGAGTCGGATGTCCATACTCCTCCTCCCCATTCTTAGCAATCTCATACAGATCCTTTGCTCTAGCCTCAAGATTCTCAGGCTTGATGCTCTTCTGCAATTCCTTGGTATCTACCACGGGAAGATCATCGCCGAAGGGATTCCAAGAGAGCTTGGGGACTTGGAGGTTAAGAGGGATCTGAAGAGCTGACACGCCCTGGAGAGCGGCCGTGGCGGCGACTAAGCAAAGGCCCTTTGTCGTCATGTTGGGTTTGTTATGGTGAAGGAGGGAAGAAGGAGGATGGAAGGGGAGGGTTCTGGTTAAGACATGGATGGACCTGACGGGACTGGAGCGCGGGTGATACAAGCTTGTGACGTGATGATGCTGGGACCTGGAGCTATAGGGACCTAGCTCACTGTAGCTTAGCTTGGTTGCCCTGCCAGGAACCCGAGGCATTGCTTATCTTTGCCCTAGTCCCCGCGATTTGTCTCAGCTTGGTCTTGGCGATGATCGGCGATAGCTACCCTGGACTCTGATGGCAGATTGAAAGGATCTTGAATGAGAGCAAAGGCTATGGTAAACCAACTATTTGTTCCCGTAAATCGATGTTCACTCTTGAAAGTGCTGATGGCTGAGTTCATTTGCTGAAGGGATCTCCCTCTGTCGTTGACACATCGAAAATTGATGCATCTACCCGCCTCGCATTCGTTTCACAACAGCTGGAGGGAGCATTGTGCAAAAGGCTCATGAGATTGTGCCATCGAGCTCAATTTGGGATTTTAAGTTAGGAACCAGGCGAGCAAGTCACCATGAGCCAGGCCACTCATTGTTTGACCAGTATTAGGCAGACATCCCCCAGGAAGCAAGAAAACCTCTCTAGTTCCAGGTGAATGAAAATAGATATTAGACATGCTTAGTCTCAGCTCCCCTAAATCTATCCTAAAATTACCTGCGTCTGCTTATCATCGAGGATGGAGCTCTTAAGTTTTCTTGCCTCCCATTGTCATTCGAAAGCCTGGCGCAGTGTAGAGTGCCGTAGCTACGCTTTGGTGTTTCTCCTCCAAGGCATTTGTGTAATATTCTATCAACCTGTCAAAAGGTTTATATCCACTCCAACTTGTTAACAGACGATATCAACAATCGAGATAAAATCGTGATAGATAAATGATAGATAAATGATACTGCGTAAAGTCGATTTAGGACAAGTGAGCAACGGGAAGAAGTTGCCAGAATCATCGTGATGTGAGAGGCGCACCAAGTCCATCCATACTAACCTACCTAGTCTGAATACCCTCCTTTTGACAAGTCCAGAACCGCCAAGCATATCTCCAGTGTAACCCAAAAACCACACGGCGTAACAACGAATATCAGTTTAGGCCACACATCGCGGCCCCCAACTCTGTACTCCCATTTCCATTGGGCTACCATGCTTACGCCCAGATGGGCCATCAAGATACCGTCAGCTCACTCAGCGAGCAAGAATAGATAAAGTGCTGACAAGCTGACGCCGTGGTTAAATTGAGCTCAAACTCAAACTTCATCTTTGCTTCCATCACGTTTCATCTCAAGTTAGTACGAGAAGTTAAGATGCATCCTGCTTATACACTGTATATCGGGCTTGAAGCTCGTGTGACCGGGTGGAAGAACGATATGTATGCGACTGTCAGTAAACGGTTCAGTACGCCCACTGATGCACAGTATCAAGTAAGTTGAGCGATACTATGAAGGAATGCTTGTTGATGTTGAAGTTGTAGGTTGACGAGAAGAAACCGATGATTACGGAGAGGCAAGTTGAAGAAGGGAGATCAGAGAAGGAATTGCTGGAACAGAAATATGCCAGCCAGTCATGATCAGAGTTGGCATATGGCTCGGAAGCGACGAGATCGAATTGTCAAGTTGTTTATGCTGTCTTACTTGTTGTCAACCAATCCCTTATTGAAGCTTTTATAAACACATTTTGAACTCATATCTCTACTCTCAAACTATCACCTTTTTAGTCCCCAGACAAAATCAAGGAATGCTCATCTTGACATGATCCTGCTTCTTCGTAGCTCGTCCTCCAAATCCCCATCCAATCTGATGCGCAAGCTGGATCTCAACATCCAAATCATCAGCCCAAGCCCACACCAACCCAGGATTCTTCTGAAACATTCTCCCCGCCGCAATGAGATCCAACTTGACACCATCGTCCTTTCCAGAAATGATATCTTCAGCAAGTGTACCGGTCTTGATGCTGCCCACTGAACTAACGAGCATCTTGTCGCCAACAACCTTCTTGATGTGCTTCGCGAACTTGGCTTGATAGCCTGGTCCGCCTTGAACCTTCTGCTGCGGGTGGTTTCCGCCGCTGGATACATCAATCACATCAACGCCGCGCTCAGCGAAGAGGCCAGCGAGCTTGGCGGCTTCGTCGACAGTCCAGCTCTCGCCAGTGTACTCAGGGTTAGTATCCAACCAATCCGTCGCACTGATCCTCACAAAAAGCGGCATTGTCTCAGGAATAACAGCACGAACCTCCTCAACAAGCTCAAGCGCCAGCCTCGTTCTATTCTCAAAGCTTCCGCCATACTGATCCGTTCGCTTGTTAACACTCGGCGTAAGGAACGAACTGACCAGATAGCCATGCGCAAAGTGAAGCTCGATGACGTCGAAGCCAGCGGTGACGGCGCGGTTGGCCGCTTTGACGAAATCTTTCTTGAGCTGGTTGATCTCCTGGATGCTCATGCTGCGAGGGGTGGGCATGTTCTCGTTGAAGGGCTCGTCGCTGGGGCCCACGACATCGTCGGGCCAGCCGTTGACTTCCTCGGTGGCTGTAGCGCCGGCACTGAGCCAGGGTGCTACGCAGCTTGCTTTGCGGCCTGCGTGAGCGAGTTGAATGGCGATGTTTGTGTTCTGGCTGTGTGCAAAGTCGACGTTCTTACGAAGAGTGTCGACGTGTGCGTCGAGCCAGATACCAGCGTCCCTATGACGATCAGATAATGAGCTACAACAATATTTGAGGAGTTTACTTACTCAGGTGTAATTCGACCGTTAGCCTGGACGGCAGTTGCTTCAATCATCATAAGACCCGGCTACAAATATTAGCTTTCATCAATCTCACTGTTCCAACGTCACTTACACCACGCTGAGCCATACCGCCATAGTGCGTAATATGCCAAGGCGTCATGAACCCTTCATGGCAAGAATACTGACACATAGGACTGACCCAGATTCTATTCTGCATAGTGACATTTCGAATCTTGAGGGGCTGGAAGAGTCTAGGAACAGGTTTCCCATCGCTGGGCTGAATAGCCAGACCAGCCGGAGGATCCTGCTCGGGGGTGAAGAAGGGAACACCCTTTGCAGCTTTGTTAACGATGGGATGGCTGCATTTCTCAGTCTTTGCGGGCGCAGGAGTTTCAGGTCTCGACACGGGAATGCCGTGGTGAGGATGGCAGATGCGGTTGGTGAGATATGCAGCCATGGTGATGAGTGTCGAGATGGAGTGTTATTCTTAACGGTCCTTCAGAAACCTCATCTTGGGAATTGGGGACAGGGATTTATATACATGTTCATGACAAGTCAATGACGTTGTGATTAGAAATCTTTGACGTTGAATTTCGGAAAGCTCCAGATCTATAGTACTCCCTACGTGTGCAGGGTGCGAATCTTCACGTTGGGCACGGACGATGAGCATTGGTTCTTTCGATGCATTGAAACATTTATAATAAATAACGTTGTCCAGGTGGTGGGTCAGTTATCTAAACTAGGCCTCTTGGTCTAGCAATGCCGCTGAAAACAAAGTATACAAGTATAAATCCCGCTCGCCTTAAAAAAGTCATGTTCGGTCCGAATTATTTCCAACAAGTTCTCCACGTATGTTCATCATGGCTCGAGGAATCTACTGTTCACCCGACGAAGCCTTCCGCTTCTTCGATGGCCTGAGTCTTGTTCTGTTGAAGGACCCGTTCGCCCCATCAACAAGCCTGATGTGCTGTGTCGCTTGCGGCCCCGCTCGAGCTCTTCCGTTTCTTCTGTGTCTGTCTTGAGGTTTCCAAAACTCTTGCGACACCTCACTTTTCGCTCATCATCGGGATCCAAGAATCGATGGATGGTGCGGTGATCCAGAATGCGCTCCTCTTTGTCGTGCGGCCCGGCCTTGTCCGTCTTGGGCCAGATGTATCCGTAAAGCTTTGAGTGCCGTTCGCAGCGAGGGCATGAAGCTCGTGTAAAATATGCGTTCTGTTGTACAAAGTAACCGTCGCAGATGGTGCACTGGATCCAGGCCATCTCAGGTTCTGATAAGAGTAGCGGTGTAAGAAGGTAATCTCCTGGAACTCGCACTCTAGATGGGGGCGTATCTTCCTTATAGACACGACGTTGATACTTCTTTCGTTTTGGCTGATCTTCATCAGCCACTTGACTGTCTTCGACAGTCTCGATACTGGTTGCAATAGGCTCGGTTGGTGGAGGCACCACAGTTGCTTCCTTAAGCTTCTCCGGTTCAGGTTCACTCTCAACCTCAGACTCCAGAGGAGCGTTTAAAATGGCCTGGATGGTCATACTCTCAAGACCACTTCGACGGGTTCTCTCTCTCGTCATTTCAGCCGTTTGCTGCGGTGATCGTGAACCTTGACTGTTCTGCGGCGAAACTGGGGCCCCCTCTGGCTGTTGACTACCCTTGTTCGCATTTCCTTTTAATGGGGTATGTCCCAGAGGCTCTGGAGTCTCCTTCTCTGGCGAAGTGACATCTGTCTCGACAACACCGCTTGAAGATTCACTGGCAGTGACAGATGTACTACGCGACGAATCGTCGATGATCATCACAGTCTTCCCAGCCGAAACCTTTTGTCGCTTCGCTGGAGTCTTGGGCGGTGTTGCCAGACTATCATGCTGTCGCTTTCGATTGTTACTTTGCTCGGCGGGCGGAGACCTGACTGATGATGAATCGCGAGCTAGCTTTGAGCCTCTTGAAGTCGCTTTTGTAATCCGTGGTCGCATATCAGGAGTGACTGACGGTGTCCGTGAAGACCCGGAGATACTGTCATCTCTCCTTCGTCGCCGTAATGAGTACCCTTCTGACTTTTCCTGCTCAATACTAGTTTTCACTGGCACTGTGCCCTCTTCCGGTTCCCACGCATTCTGCAAAAGATCCTCGCAAGTCTTGCACAAGCATTCGCAGTTGTTCTCCCCGAAATAGTTGTCGCCGTAAGTAACTGTAATCTCCTCCCCTGCCTCAATTGGTCTCGTTGCGACAATCTCGATTCCTGCATGGCTCGTCCTCATAAGTTTGGCGTTCGCATCGCAATCGTGGTTCGCAAAGCGGGCAGGGCCCATAAACAGGCTGGTGCACTTGCTTCGTGAGCTGACCACAATGCTAAAGTCTTTCTTCTGAGATGAGATCGCCTTTTCCTCCTCTGGCGTGATGATGACTTGAACACCGGACAAATATTTGATGGCCTCGTTGCGTCGGATTGGTCGTCTGGCTGTTACGGCAGCCTCATGAGTAACAATTGTGTATCGGTTTGTCGAGCTGACCTCCCACGGACAATCCGGAAGATATATCTGAACATATCGCCTAAGATGTCGTCGGAAATTCTCCTTTTCATTGTCGGTCTTCAATCCATTGTGAAACCGTTTTAGCCCGTTTGTTGCCAGCAATCGCTTCTCAGCACTTTCCAAGTCCTTCTTGAGAACCACCTCCTCTTGCAAGATCTTAGCAATCTCCTCCTCCCTCACACCTCTGGATGGATGATATGATGTGCGGTTTTTGGGGACCGTTGTCCAGTAAAAGACCTGCCTGTGTTAGAGAGTCGCATTGCCTCATGAGCGATGCTCAGCCGTAAACCACTCACATGGTCGACAAGGGCGTCAGTGAGAATGTCATCATATGCTGACACTTGTGCCAACGTCATGCGCGGCTTTTTGGCAGCCGCTTTCTGTGATGGAGGCATTTTGCCTAATTCGATTCCACTCCCAAGCCAGTTCTGCTGTGTAAAGCTGTCGTCCAAGGAATAAAAGAACGTACGTGTCCCTCGAAACTAGCTGTAAAAGTCCGAGCGAGAAAAGAGCGGAGATGTAGATCCTTGGCTCAGTATGAGAGAGCTTAGCCAAACGATGCCACAATTGAAGCCTTTCGAATCTTGCAGAGCAATGCGCAGAAGTTGAAAAGATGGAAGCCAAAGTTAAGCGCTTTATGTTGGATTTCAGCTAACTCAGTGCCGCAACGTCATAGGTTCCGTCTCTCTATTTAAAGAGCGTTTATCGATGGAACAAAGACAGACGAGGCTGAGACTTGGGTGAGTAAAAGATCGTGGTGCGGGTGCCTTTCCAGGAATCGGGCTTGAAGGAGGGAAGTGATGGATGTTCAAGGTGGAATGACATGGTTGTAGCTCGCTCGGGTGCTTTCGAGGTTAGGGGGGGCTTGCTTTGTTCCTCTTCCCTGGATCGAGGCCAGTTTGGGGTATTGGCCAGGCGACGGGTGGGGCTGTGTAGGCCTAGGAAATCACTCTCAAACATTAATTCAGCTCAAAGTGTCAAGCCATGGAACGGATACAATGATCGAAGGGCGTTTGCTGTTTGTTGGCAGAGGGATACAGGAAAGATGAGCATCAAATAGATGCTATTTTTGTATTACCCTCTCAAAGGATAGTCACAGAGATACTATCCATGATAAGACGACACGATATCTCCAGATTTCTTTACCCCAGCTAAGATGGATGGTTCCGCTGGGACAAGTGTGGCTTGAACTGTGGCTGTGAGCACGTGATGCTAGTCCAAAAATTCAACGACAGGTTGGGCGATTGATGATATCCCGAGTTAGACCGTGGTGAGAGTCGAGTATTGAACCTCCGCGCGCGGAACAGCCAAGATGATTCAATTAAAGGTACCCCAATCTTTCCCATCTTGTCAATCACCTTCTGACTGACCATGTCAGACAATGCTTAACTGCATCGACAACTCGGGCGCTGCCCTTGTCGAATGCGTCTTGGTCGTCGGCCAAAAACGACATGCCCGAATCGGTACGATACACCCCCACGAACAGCTCACTCGACACTCTCGAAATAATACAACAGTTGACTAACACACCCCAGGTGACCGTGTCGTCGTCGTCGTGCAGGAACAGCGTGGTAGCTCCTCCGGTGGTATGGCCGGTATCTCTGCCGCCAACAAGGTCAAGCGAGGTGATATCCGCCACGCCGTCGTCGTCCGAACCCGATACCCTACACAGCGCCGAGACGGCTCAGTCGTCAAGTTCGACGACAATGCTTGTGTGCTGCTGAACAAGTCTGGAGATCCCGTTGGATCACGTATCAACGGTGCTGTTGGCGCTGAGCTGAAGCGCAAGAAGTGGAGCAAGATTCTGTCAATGGCGCCTATGCAGGCATAAAGAACGGCAAGGAGTTTAGGTGGCTGGATGGTTATTTACAAAAGACAGGATAGACCAGGGGATTGGTTTGGCTGTATACGGCCGTGTATGAGTGGAATACTGTACAATTACGAATATTACTACATTTGGCATTTGCGAGGCGTTGATACGAAAATACAGACACCTTTCAGCTCTCAAACTAGAATCACTGTGGTTGCATAAGTTGGGACATTAATGTCAAGGAACTTGTGTTGCATGAATAAAAAACTGCATATAATTTACCCCTCCTACGGAAGGTGATGAGAAACTTGACCCTCAATTCTAAACGATGAAAAACTGGGGTAAGCTTGGTACATTTGTGGCCCTCCTCCAAGATCTTATTCACTGCTTTTAGCAGTCTTGTACAGGATCATTGATAGAATATAATTTGCATTTCCCTCCTTATAACCTGGCGCCGGTGACATAACCATGCCACAACCCTCTCTAAAAACGCCTTGCGAATTCAAATGATGATGTGAGTATCCTCCACAACATGGGCGTCGACGATTCGTCGCCCGGGTATCGATACAAGGTTTCGCTTAAGTGAAAATGTGACCACACTCGCAGCAGACGTAGAAGAGTTTCTATCGTGGCGTTAATGAGTTGACCTCTGAAACGTAGGTACGTGTGAGAGAGTTCAACTTACCATGCCGGTTTCAGCGCTTCGCTGCTGAGACTGGAAAAACACAGCTTCGGTATGCTGGCAACTAGGGCAGGTCTTTGTAGATCGCGGGAGCTGCAGCGTGCAGAAAAAAAAATAAAGTCAGCCAGCAGTCCTTAAGCGATGACAAGCGGGTTCCAAAGAAGACGCGAGACACCCAGTGCTCCAACTGCTGTTTCCAACTTATACTTTGTCATGTGAACGGTCGGCCGCCAACTGCTCGCCGCCGGATAATGATGCCAGAAGCCCAGAGCATGTGCCAGCCAGCCCAAGATAGAATAATATAGTCGTGCCAGTCGTGTCGTGTCGTCAGATACATAAGTGTCGTGATACAGGATGTTTGTTGAAGGTGCTCATGATTCACACTTCATGGACGAATCACAGCACATGGAGATCTCTTCGAGGAATTCTTCGCTGGCGTCGGAGAAGAAGTCATCAGACTCGGTCCTTGTGTCTTCGTAGTCCTCGTCCATCATCTCCTCGTCGTAGTCGGCGAAAGGATCCTCCCATGGCAAGGTGAACTGGCACATGCCCGTGATGGGCTGACTGACTTTCTCGTTGGAGACGACCATTTGGCAATCGGGCTGGCCGCAAGAAGTGCACAAGATGACTCCGCCACAGCCGTAACAGAGAACAGGTGGAAGATGACTAACCGTTGGATCGGAGCCAACATCCTGGGTGACACCGGCGGTCTCACCGGCCGAGGTGTTGAGGACGTTGCGGAAGACGCAGGTAGACTTGGCGTCCTCGGTGTACTGGCAAGTTCGGCAGGTAAACTGAAGCTTGTGAGCATCCTCGTCCTCCTTGGGATAAAGCATGTTTGAGCATTCGGAGCAGAATCGGAAGGTGATCTGCTCGAGCTTCTTGTCGCCTTCGGCGCCCTCGTAAGAGGTGGTGGATTGGGGGGTAGCCATTTGGTCGATCGGCGGTGATGGTGGTTGTATGGGGTGGTTCAATTTGAAGAGAATGCTTGGTTGCTTTTATGAAGATGCAAGAAGCAAAAACAAATCTGAAAGCTGAAATATCGAATAGATATTTCAAGCTGTGAGTGAGAGATGGCAGTTGTCGCTCTAGAATAGAGGTTGTGCTGTTGTTGAAGAAGAAAGAAGGGGAGAAGTGATGGATGAAAGACGACAGGGCTGGAAAATAGTCAAAGTGGGAGGGGCTTCTGGCTTTCGCTGGTTTTCCTGTCCCACTTTTCCGTGCAAGTCCTCGAATTTGGTTGCTTGTCGGGTTTTTTTTTTGGTTTGGTGCCTTGAGCTTGGGCTTGGGCTGTGTTGGGTTTATACCAGTAATAGACAGTTAGCAGCCAGCCACAAATTCAGAGGCTTTACAGCTGAGAAATTGGTGATTATGCTGGCTTCTGATTGACCGGCGCTGTTCAAAGTCCGTAGATTCGTGAACAACCGATGATAGTAAAATTATAAGGAAGGGAAAAGAAGAACAAGACTTCAGTGTTGGGGTCGCTTGAGTTTTGTACGGAATGCATGAGCAGCAAGTGACATGAACAAACCAAGGCACAGCATAAACAGTGGGTGATTCAGCGCGTTATCCTTCAGTGGCCTCGTGTGGACTGTCACACGTGGGCTGTCTACAATCGAAAGTAGACGAAAGTTACTCTCTGTCCCTCTACCGCGCCTTGTTATTGCTGACTCGTTATCTCTATTTCACAGTCTCACGCTGTGAGTGGCAAGGCAAAAGCATTGGGGATAATTCATTCATCGACAGGGGTTGGTTATTTGCGGTGACTCACGTCTTCATCTTCAACTCTATACGAGGCGGTGATGCCTTAGAGTCATCTAATCATGAGGCAGCCAGAAATACATAATACCTACGCGTGCATAAAACAACGTAGCTGTGAATCCTTTGAAAAGAGCTCTTATTGGATGATGCTGTATATTCCAGCTGAATAGCTGCGGAGGTTTGTCCGGCGGAACGAGGCTGGTCTCCGTATGTTCACATCATCACTGGTGCGTTAATCAGGCACAATGTAACCTCCGTCACAACGAGGAGTAAACTAGAGTGACGCGCATGTTAGAAATATGCGTGAAAAGGAGCTTTCTCGAATTAGGAACTAGAAACAAGACGCAGGAACATGGTTCTCTGCCACTTCAAACAGCATTAACTGGGTAAGGTGTTGACAAGTGATCAATAAGTGGCACATGGAGGGCTACGTGAGGTCCACGAGACCATCACGATCGTACCAAGGCGGAACTTGAGACACGATCAACACGAAAAAGGCCGCAGACACGTACACGTGTACGTAGACCATGGAATTCGTAATTGGCTGGGAGAGAATATGCTGGTGAGTTGCTAGGGAGTTGGCCTAGAGTAAATTGTCCGATCTGACGCTTGGAAGGTCGGCGATTCGGCGATTCATGTGAACCTCAGGACGGAGTGGACCATGAAACAGGAGATACGCTATTGCCTTGAGTGAACTATTCGCAATCTGATTGCGTTGGCCACCTCAGTCAGGCCGTTGATGTCTTTGGAGTCAGCAAACAAACCGCACTTGCAACCCCACGCGTAGTAGTTACACCTTCGCCTTCAGCTTTGGTGATACCAGTTGCTCTCAAAGCAACCACCAACTTGCATAGATAAGGTATATTGGAAGTGATCTGAGGGTTTTGGGGTGACCTAACTATTATTTACAGAGGTGGCGACCCGGTCAGACATGTTCGAAGGACGCTTCCACAAAGCGATCGCATGCTCAACAGCGGGGCTTCACTTAGACATCGTGTTTGACTCTTAGGTATTAACGAGACGTGGAACCAAGGCTCTTAAGGGTAGTCACTGGTTCTAAGTGCAGGTGCTGTCTTTATATCTCTTCTTGCTGTATTTTAAGAAGGCTTACGTCCCTATTGAAGTCGTAGCATAGTGACATGTCTCATGGGTGTACAATGAGATGGGATACATGTTTCTAATGAAGCGGCCCAAGGCACCTACGCGTTTTTGAACATGTTTTCTCACAGCCATTCATATTCTGTATCACTCGCCCGACTAAAGTTCCACGTCTCTGGTGTGAAATGGGGCACCTATTGCCTCCTAGAGCAAGAAAAAATCAGACTTTAACAAAGGTATCAAAATAAACTCAGCAAATATACTCTAAACTCGTGCTAATCTACTGTGGTCTTTCTGTCATTTAGGATCAAGGTCCTGAGCTTTTCCTTTCCTAGTCTCTATACTTCCAGTTTATACTGATTGGTGTTACAGTTTGATCTCAAAGGCACTCTTCATAAAAACTGCTCCCCTTCTTTTACATATTAAATTCCTAATTCTAGTCAGAGGAGTAAAGAAAAATTATGCTTGTCTATAAATTATTCACTTCCCCGACTCTTCCGTCAAAGTTCTCGCGTGCAGGCGATTATAGACACTCAGCTAGGTAGCCACTTAACCTGTAGACTATCGATTTCCCGGCCGGCATCTCCGTGTTATTCTACCAGTATTCCACATTCAACTTTCCGAACCAGGTCCAGGGCTAGTGACAACTGACAGATCTGCAAGTTGTTCCGAATGGATGGAAGCGCACCTCCGCATTTTCCCTTTGGTACTGGTACTGTGTGGGAGGGATAGCGGAGAAGCTGGCTCAGTTGAAAGGCTCCGACAGACAGAACCTCCGAAGTTCACCATCGATACTGCATTTCCCCTCCTGTCAAGACTCGCGAATGCAGTCCGGTTTGCTATTGCTATCAACTGTATACAACTCAGAATATTACTGGCTTAAGAGGTCCCCGGAGATGTATGTGTCTTCAGCTACGACGATGCCGAGCGTCTGGTGACAACGCAACCCCTTGATTAAGCATGCACTAAAGATTGATCCCATGATCTAAAGCCAGTAAGCATGGTTTATTACCAACCTAGTTGGATATATCCCTCGTTAAGAGAGGTAGGGCGTAGTACTCCGTATTGAGGCGGTTGTTAGAGGTTGAGTCGCTGCAACGCTTCAAGCCCTTGAGCCTATCACAGCGTCGGGTAGCTCACCCACCCACTGAAAGAAGGAAGGGCCACCCCGCGTCAAACCCCGCCCACCACAGCAACGCCGCATGGCAACCGCGGGGGTCTGTCGCTCCTTCTGTTGTACAGCAAAGTTACGGCACGTCATTGTTCCAGTTGGACCAACTTAGACCCAGCGAGTCGAGAAGCGACGGGAGGACCCAGCTCCATCAGCTCCAGCTTACCATACCTTAACTGGTAGCCCATCCATCTCATCACTCCTCTTCGCAGCACATCTCTCGAGCTGCAACTTTTGCTTCCTTCAACGACGAACTTTTTTTTTTGACGATCGATACCCCGACGACGACGCTGAACACAGCTCATTTTTGCTCTCGCTTATACCCACTTCCTCAAAGTCAACAACAGATATAAACATGGTAAGCAGCTCAACAGCAAGCCTCGACAACCACCGCAGATCCTTCGAGATTTCTTGTCGCCCCCGCCCTTGGCTGCATCAATCGACCCTCAGACTCAATTCATCGTCTAACATGCACACCACAGGCTGACACTGGTCTTCCTCCGGGCTGGGAGGTCCGACACTCCAACTCCAAGAACCTCCCCTACTACTTCAACTCTGACGAGAAGCTCTCACGATGGGAACCTCCCTCCGGCACCGACACCGAGAAGCTTAAGCATTACATGGCTACTAACCACAGTGCTGGCTCTCGTCCTGGTGCCGTCGCCGGTGTTCCTGAGGGCAAGATCCGCGCTGCTCATCTACTAGTCAAGCATCGCGACAGTCGACGCCCCAGCAGCTGGAGAGAGGTGCGCATAACCGATCACCATATCCGACAGGCGCATTGATCGATGACTAACACAATTGCTGCAGGCTGAGATCACGCGCACCAAGGAGGAGGCTCTTGAGATCATCCAGGACCACGAGCAAAAGATCAAGTCTGGTAGTATCACACTTGGTGAGCTCGCTCTCACCGAATCCGACTGCTCTTCTGCCCGTAAGCGAGGCGACCTTGGATACTTTGGCAAGGGAGACATGCAGAAGGAGTTTGAAGATGCTTCCTTTGGCCTCCAGCCTGGCCAGATGAGCGGAATTGTGGAGACAGCTAGCGGCCTTCACTTGATTGAGCGGTAAGTCTAGTGTCTGTGGTTTGAGCCTTATTACTGACTGAGTTTCCCTAGCCTGGAATAAATTGAAAAGTATATATAATTGACAAATTTTGTAAATTGACAAAGCAGAGGGTATCCTTGACGTCCTCGCGCAATACCTCCCGATCGCCTGTCGATATCGTGATATATATGTGCCTGACTTGGACGTCAACTTCAGTGAGACTAGCAGTCTTTTAAATCTTGATTGTCTACATTATTCTTCCATATCTAAGTATCTACAGTACCCGGCCACAACTGGCTTCTACCAGACTTGCTCTTTGTCTTTCTATCCGTCTTCCTAGCAAGTATATAACTCTAAACACCAGGTCATGAACGCTACCAAGTCTATCCTGCCGAGATTCTATCGCCATTTCTCTTCAGTCGGCCAGACCCAACACGGCACTTTTGAAAGGTTCGACAGTCGTGAATACCACCGTCATGACGCCGGAGACTGTCATAGCAAGAGCAGCGTACGGAGCTGCGCGACTTCTAGTCTCGTACAGATACGACACGCCCATGGCCGCGCCGTTGATACCAACCGTGATCCCTGCTGAGATTGTAAAGGGATCATCGCCACTTGGCAAATCCTTTTGAGCTGTTCTCAGAAGAGGCTTCAAGCTCAGACGTGAGGTTCTACCATCGGAGTCGGATATGTTGACGCTTGAACGGGAGACAAGGTCTTCTCGTCTGACGCCTAGTTTGTCGAGTACAAACGGATAGCAAAGCTGACCGAGGATTCCGTTGCTTACCACGAGGGCAGCATTCACACCGAGATTTCCACCAAGTGCTTCCATGGCCGGTTTGGCAAGTGCCAAAGTTGTGCTTCGTGCAGCGAAAGCCAGCGCTGCGGGTGCGTTTAGACCGACAAGCTTGCCTCCCAGGACCGACAGGAAGACGTTTCCAGCTGCGGCTGCCGTTGCCAGGATGATGGTGAGGAAGCCGGCCAGACTGAAGAGCTGTCGTTGGCATTCGTATAGCTTGAAGCCCCATATCAGAATTCCGCATTCAAGGACCGAAAGAGCAGCGTCGCCGGCGCCAAACCACGGGTTTCGTCCATCCGAAAGGGGCGTTCCAGTTGCCACAGAGGTCCAAAGAACATAAAGGGGTGTCCCTCCGCTGAAATCGCGCAGTACTTTGTCTATACTGCCGTAGCCATATGCGCCCGCTTTGGCTCGGGTATATGCAGTCATGACGAGGGTCGTGAACAGGACAGGATTCATAAGCGTGACGATCATGTTCTTGAGCTTCGGCATGTCAGTGCAAATTTGGGAGGCCTTGAAGGCCCGCTGGAGTCGAAGTGTCAAGACCCAGACGAACCAGAGAACGCAACCATCGAGGATGCGATCATCGTTGGTGGCCGCAGCTACTGGTGCCCCAACCAAGAAGATGGCGAGGGACGATGCGATTAGTGGAAAGTTGGACATCCAAAAGTGCCAAACCTGTGACACCGGAACCGGATCTTTGGAAACAACGGATGATCGTTGACTGGCTATTGCTGAGGTTGCTTCGTCCGGCCCGGCTCTCGGCGGGTTTGCTATCTTTTCGCGACGGCCTAACATATGCTGTTGTCCTTGATCGAGCGTTGAGTCGGAGAGCCAGCTAGTTTCGACCCGAGGAAGAGTTCCTGTGATAGGCTGCGGGGGGCAAAAGTCGTTGGGCACTTGACCAGTCATTTGTGCCACACAGCTCATAACGAGAAGCGAGAGGGCAAAGACCATGGCCCAAGAAGCAAGATTGGTGATTACTGAAGTGACGGTAAGAAAGTATTCGAGGAGTTTTGCATTGAAACGTACCAAAGTTGCCAATGGCGCAGGCGATATCGCGGCCGCTAAGAATGTCGCTCTCGTTGAGCATCACGAGCGGGATTGGAAAGCCCAGTCCAAGATGAACATTGATGAAGTCGACCTGAAACGAAAGTTAGTGTTGCCGTTTTGGAGAATGGTGTTCACTTGCCTTGGCTTTGATGTGCCTTCGATACACACCATCAACATCAGCGAAGCACAGGTAGGCCGCAGCCATGAAGCAAAATGTCAGAACCATGCCAAAAATAGAGGAGAAGAACTCGAGATGCACAGGAGCCAACGCCCTACTCAAACCCCATATGATGACCTCGCTCATGAGATAGACGACGACGACCCAGCCAAACTCCAGCACATTGCTGGCGACCGTGATGGATCGCGTCCTCCAGAGATCTGATAGCGACATGTCTCGGGCTGCTTGAAACAGTGATTGTGGGGAGTTGATCCATGATGGTCTCGAGAGGAGTGGATTGCGAGCTTCATTTGAGGGTCTGAGACAGCGGAGGATTTCAGAAACATTGTTTCTAATGGTAGTAGTCATGGTGCAACTGCAGCTGCAAATGCAACGTCGACGTGAAGAGCACAGCCAGGTTGGTGAGGGTGAAGAAGCACAAGGCCGGCGGTTTTGGAGGCGTTACACATGAAGATACAATATACCCCTTTCTTCGCGACTTGCGGAAGGGTGATTGTTTAAAAAGGGTTCGAGGGACAAGCGAGATGTGTTGGAAAGGGAAAAGAGGGATTGGGCTCGGGTGAATGGGGGGGAGCAGAAGTGTTGACAGTGACAAGACTAAGGCGGCGGCGGTTTGCACTGGCAGAGCGTTTCTGCAGTTAATGGTCACATATTCACAGTTACAGGTCTGTTTGAAAGCATATTATCGTTCTATCTGTTGACGTGTGCAGCTCTTTTTGGAAAGATGATGTAGGAACCCGACATATCTTCAATCTAGATCTGCCTGTTACCGAGCATGTCTGAAGGAATTGGACCACCTTTGACCATACCAGATTGGCTGCATACGATATCTTGTTTGCGCCAGTTTGACACCTTGAACGGGAAGAACGGGATAGCACTGCCTTGAAGCCAGACCGTCTCGTTTGAAGGGGGTTCTTCGATCTTGTATCATTTCTTTTTCCCGTTACGAGGGCTGTTTGACAAAACGTCATGAAGGAGAGGGCCGGAAACAGATTGAAACATGACTATATTCCCCGTGGGGAGTTGATGTATAGATGAGCAATGGATATTGGAGGTTGGAGGAGTTGTTCAGATGGTGACGGTTTCTTGGTCACGAAATGAGGACGATGCTGGGAGACGTGGGACGGGAGGCTCAAACGGATGAGGAGGGGGATTTATCGTATATGCAGACGACGAGCATGATGTATCTCAAGTGTTTGCTAAGCTATTGTTTTTATTTTATAAGCTGATATCTGAGACTTGCATAAAGCAAGCATCTTGTCAAACAGTGTTGAAGATAGTGAGTGCTGTTATGCCTTTCAATGGTAGTGTATCAACAGGACATCTCCCCTGCATCGAACAACCTGAATGCATGCACAACCGTTGGGATCTGAGGATATTTCTCTCTTCACCAATAATCGCCTCTTATAAAGAGCATCAAGATGCCCGTAGAAGCTCGCCTCATGCAAGATGCGCTGTAGATGCTGTGGCACGCTAGCCCCGCCTTCACTGGTCTTTAGGTAGGTATATGTCCACTGGAGAAAAAGTGCCGCGAAGGGTCCAGGGGTTGTTTGACCGCCCGGGATCTTTGGGCCGATATTTAACTTTAACGTCTGGGGCGTTTGTTTTGTTTGAATATGAGGTTATCTTGAGCATCACCACGACGGGACAACGCAGCATTGACGTTTGAGTGAACTGATTTGAAAGCCAATTGCTCGTTTTCTTTGTTTTTCTATTCTCAGCGGGGGTTTATTTGTTTGGGTGGACAACACTTTGAGGCTCAGTACACCGTCTGACTGAGTAACTATCCTCCACAATACCAATCTTGGGCTATTCATCGCACTCAGCAACATCCCCATCTTTTCCCAGGGACGACTTGACTTGTGTCATCGTCAACACCGCTACTCAATCAAAACCTGTAAGGCAAAACGTTAGCTGTACCACCCCATCACGGACGGTTACTTCAGAAAACGCCACCTCGCTATTCCACAGGTCCAGAATGGATCTCAGCCCCAAGCACCGCGCAGAAGCCCTGCTCCTCAAGGCAGCCCGCGCGTACGGCATCCCCGCCTCCAAGGAAGACGTGCAACACGCCCTATCAGACGCCTCATTCGTCGACTGGGCGAATCTGCACCTCGCGAGCGATCACCTCCTCACGGGTGATGAGCTGGCACTGTGAGTCGTTACCTTTTGTGTATCTGTTGTTGTTTTATGTCATGCTGATGAGGCGGGGTTGGTTAGATATACTGCGCTTGATAAGAGCGGGCAGGTTGACAGGTTGGCGGACCTGCATGATCTGGGAGAGGTGCAGGCGGTGAATGAGGATGATGTGAGGGCGGCGATTGAAGAGCTGAATAGGTCGACGGCTACGATATCGAAGCAGACTGAGACGTTGAAGCAGCAGCGTGATGCGCTGGCGAGGTTGGTGAAGAAGCGGGATGAGGCGGAGACTCAGAGGAGGGATCTTGAAGAGGCGCGTCTTAACAAGACGAAACATGCCTTGAAGAAATTGGTGTTTGAGGTAACACAGACTAGTCCGAGGTCGTTTGAGATGAGTGCGTTGCTAATGTGGTGTAGGTTGATGGTGAGGCACAGAGTCTGGAGTATCGTGTTGCAGATCTGGAGCAGATTGCTAAGGACTCGCGATCGAATCTTAAGAAGACTGTTGATGCGGTGTTTCAGTCTGATGATAAGCTACTGTCGAGTTTGCAGAAGCTTGGGTGGGAACTTGACCAGCAGGATCCGGAGGAGGAGAAGACGATTGAGAAGTTGAGGGAGACATGTATGAGGTAAGCCCTTCGCTTATCATTGTATTAATCTGTGCTGATTTGTGTAGGTTGATCAAGACAACTGTTGAGACGTTGAGGACGAGATTGGATAGGATTTATCTTGAGGCTATCCTTGCGGCGGAGCGCTCGGGGGATGTCAAGGCTGCTACCCAAGAAGACGTCAAAGCCCTCGAGGAAGAGCTCGAGTCGCTGTACTCGGAGATCTTGCCTGTTGCACAAATGTCTGCTGAGCAGCAGCATTTGGAACCAGCGTTGAGAGCTACTAATGCACAAAGTGGACAGAGCATACATCGCTCAGCAGTAGCAGTTTCTTACGTACGCGCATTCTCACATGATGCTTTTCCTGTCGCTAATACTCCCTAGGTCAACGAGTGTCTCGACTACCTCGTAGAAAGGATAACACTACTCACAGACCGTGTTGAAACTCTCAAGTCCCACAACGCGGCAGCATCCTCCATTATTGCTATAGCCAAAGCAGAATCATCTGCCTCACTATCCCCCGAGAAGAAGAAATCTATCCGAGCCGCTATGCCAGCATCTCCCATTCGGAACCCCTCACCAATTCGCATGCGTGCCAACACAGACGGTGCTCGTCGCAGCAACAATAACAGACGTCGCTCATCCGGCATTCTCGACGAACCCGCAATCGAAGCTCTTCTCCGCGATTTAGCGCTGTCACTACCTGACGCAGAAGAAGCGTCTATTCAAGACCAAGTATCAGCTTTGAACAAAGCGTTCACTGAAAGATCTGGTAAAACTACCGATGTGGTGCGCAATGCACAGGAGAGCTTCGAAACAAGCGTCACGTCGAGGTTGGATGATGCGAGGTTGGCGATTCAGCTTTTGCGGGATAGTGTATTAGCGGAGAGTCCGTTTGGGGAGATTAAAATGGTTGATCCGGAGTTTGAGGGGTCGATCGATGTGTTGGCTCAAGAGGTGGATAAGGTTAAGCAGAAGTTGGATGGTGTTGTGGCTAAGAAGGCGTTGGCGAAGAGTGTGAAGAAGGATGAGTTTGTACAGAGATGGGCATCATAGGGGAATTCTGGTGAGATGCATAGATGATCTATCATTATTTACTGTTCTTTATACATGCAGCCATGCATGGTCGATAAACATAGGCTGCGAAAATATACTATCAAGTGAATACTGCTCCAGCCCTTCGTATATATCAGCAGTCATCGAATCACCCAGCGAAGTCTGTCGTTGATCCGTTCGCCTTTCACCAACAGGGTGAACAAAAGTCGTTTGCACGCTGACAGTCGTCTTTGACAAATCAGATTGACCGCCCTGCGTTCCATCAGTCGTAGGCTGCGGTGCCACAGCGTCCATGATATCGGAGTCGATGAGCTGCCAGATCTTGGAGGGCTGAAAACTAATCATGTTGTTATCCTGGGCTTGGCTCGACATTGTTTGTAGTTGATGCAAAAGTTCTCGCTGTTATCGTTAGTATATACTTACAGCTGCGCGTGTTCTGACGAACCTTGTGGATACTCCTTGGTGAAGGATCAGGCATCGACTCTAGAAACTTGATGCACTTTCTGTAATTCTCCTTTGATGTTTCTGAGACTTTCGCATCCCTCGCATACTGGAAAAGCCACGGTATTGTCGCCGTCGCAGCGACTAGATCGCCTATTAATGGATCGTACACCATTAATCCACGATCTATACATGTTTGGACTAAGCGCGCTACCCAAGCTGAGTGAAACATAGCTTGATCGACAGTTTGCTGTAGAAATAATCTCGGTTGAGAAGGTCGATTTGCTCTTCGAAGGGTAACGAGATGGATGAATGGATGATTTAATAATCCCTGTGTCGCGTGGGCTGTGATTTGGAAGAGAAGCCATGGCGCCCAGTACTCTCGATGTCTTTCAAACTCCTCTGATGTTCGTTCCGAAAAGCCCACGTTACGGACGAAATGTATATGACCGAGTCTAGACTCGAGATCATACAGTGTATTCGTCAGTTGGTAAAAGTTGGAATTTGTGTCAGCAGGGTTATCAGCCTTTCCGATATGCAGCGCATGAAGATACGAGATAACGTCGCCGCAGAACGATACCGCGCGCACAGCATGTGATGTTATTCCAGGATCTGTCCTCAAGTCGTCGCGAATACTTTCTAGATCTGGCGCGTATTCTTCATCGCCTAGATATGCTGGTGGTGAGGGCTCTCTTGCGCTGCGGGGGTATTCTGGTTTGGTGTGTGTTTGGGAGAGGAGGGTGAAGCGAGGTGCGAAGCCTTTTTCGAGGATGAAGACACTCCAGTAACATCTGAGGCTGGCGTCGCCGTGGGGGCTGTGAGGGGATTCTGAGTAGCCTGCTCCGCGGACGAGTTCGAGTCTACTAGCTGCTCCTATCGTCATTAAAGCCAATGCTGGTCTTCCCTCTGCTGGCGAGTTAGAACGGTGGTGAGAAAAGAGAGCGAGGTGCGTACCGAGTATGTCGCCTAGAGCAAGGAGACACAGAGCTTGTGAGATTTCCAGCTGGGCTGTTCCTCGCATGGCAAGTTCGAGTACCATATCTCGTGCAGATCTGGCATGGGAATGTATCAAGTCAGCTTCTTTTGCACTACTCGAATCATACGGGAGGTTTGAAAGTGCAAGTGCCAAGAAGATCCATTGGAGAAACATGGGGAATCTCTCAATTCGATCTCTCAGGCCTTCTGGGTTGAATAGAGGCAGCGGCTGAAAGTATAAGCGCCTTCGGTATTCTTCTACAGCATGGTCAAGTGAGTCTGGTGATGGTCTTGCCTCTGTTGCTGAAGGGGGCCTGGTCGTTGTGAGCTTATTGTATGAGGTGTAGAGGGGTATATTACCAAGATACTGAGACTTCATCATTGATGCTCACTCTGTTCAATCGTCTTGAAGCGCTTTCGACAAAAGATCCCGTCCTGTTAGTGTGCCTCGGCAGGGAGTTTGGAGTCAAGGCGGACCCATTGCTTGATGAGGCAGCTTGAGGGTGGCTTTACAACTGTTAGCTATTGAAGCAACAGTGAAATCTCACTCTTTCTCACTGAATAAGATCGTATATCTCATACCGGTTCTCAACACTCGAAACACGATCCCTCGATCCCGGTTTCCTAGTAACTCATAAGACAAACCATTCAGCCAAGATCAAAACTCACGGTCTAGAAGTCCTCCTTCTTCGCTTCACTGTCTCCCGATTCCTCGGTAAATATTCACAAGGCTGATTCAACCTTTCACAAAAAGAGCACACAGGTCGTTCCCCAGTACATCTCGTCTTCTTTCGTCTGTTCCCGGATTAGAAAATAACCCTTGTAAACACATCATACGACTCACCGACAGCTCTCGCACGCACGCCGGACGGATGATTCGGGATTACCTGTCATTATGAAATCGACTGTGGGGCTGGTGGACAAGCATTCAGAGGAAGCATATACCTTAGCTCTACAATATGTAGTTTGGGATGAAGAGGACGAGACACGGATTCTCCGTGCCCACCTTTACAGAGAAAAAGGGCACGTGACTCAATTTGGGGAAGCTGACGGATGACTCCGAGATGTTGTTCTTAAGATATTAAAAAGATACCGAATTCCAGAGCCTTTTCCTTGGGCGTATCTCATGATTTGGACAGTTGATCTAGTGATAGCGTTATTAGTGAGTCGTTGACCGGAGAATTGTCGTTGTAGTTTTCCGTGCCCGTTGGCGATGAGACGGTGAAACACGATTGGTCAAGGGCTCTGGACACGGAGTTTTAGACCAGTTCTCCGTCCTGGACATCGACTTATACAAGTCGCTTGTCTACTATAAGACCAGCTGCCTGTTTCTTTCTTTCCATTCTTCAGATAATTACTTATTCTCATCACTAGTATCTTCTTATCTCAACCTCAAAATGACTTCTAGAACGCCTGCTTCAAAGAATGAGCCCATCGTCATCGTGGGCGCTGGTGTCTTTGGCCTTTCGACTGCCCTTGAACTCAAGAAGAGAGGCTATCAATACGTGACAGTGCTCGATCGGTATCTACCGCCTGTGATAGATGGAAGCAGTGTTGATATCTCACGTGTGATTCGCGTGGAATATGCTGATCCTTTCTATGGCAAGATGGCCACTGAAGCCCTTGAGGGCTGGACGGGTCAATATTCACAGCACTATCACCAATCGGGCTTCGTGATGCTCACTGATGCTGCTGCTGGAAACTCCTTTGTTGAGCAGAGTAAAGAGTCGAACAAGACTCTTGGTGGAACACTGGAGGAGTACGAGAACGCACATGATATTCGAAAGCAATTCCCCGCTGTTCAGGCTCAGCTTGATGGCAAGAAGGCGTACTTCAACAGGACTGGTGGTTGGGCGGATGCGGAGTCTAGTATACAGCAACTAGCTACTGAGTGCTCTCTTGCTGGTGTGTCTTTTATTACAGGCGCAAGAGGAAGAGCTTTGTCACTACGCTACAGCGACAAGAAAGTCACTGGGGTCAATGTCGCTGAAGGTGACACTATCCCTGCCGCACAAGTCATTATAGCCACTGGAGCGTGGTCAAACAGACTCCTCCCCATCAGCCATGCCTCATCAGGCTCCGGACAGCCTGTCGGGTTCATACGTCTCACTCCTGATGAAGCCCAGAGACTCAAGGACATGCCCGTCATCATCAATCTTAGCACAGGAGTCTTTGTCTTTCCTCCGACGCCAAAGACACATATTCTCAAGATTGCTCGCCACGGTTACGGATGGGCTACCGAAGTTGAAGTTAAAGATCCTCTGGGCCAGACCCGAACAGTATCATCACCTAAGCGAGATGGAAACAACGCCACGACCAATTATTTACCTACAGATGCCCTACAAGCTCTTCGTGAAGGTTTGCAAGATCTTGTACCTGAGGTTTCGGATCGAGAGTGGTTGAGGACACGACTTTGCTGGTACTCTGATACACCTGAGGGAGACTTTATCGTGGATCATCATCCTGTTCGCGAGGGTCTTTTCCTTGCCACTGGTGGTGCCGGACAGTGAGTTACCCATGACACCTAATGTGAAGTTGTACTGACAATGATGTAGTGCTTTCAAGTTTCTCCCTGTGCTTGGACGATATGTTGTTGATTGTTTTGAGAATAAGGCTCCCAAGGATCTTCGACATAAGTGGAGGCTACGAGCCCCAACGGGACAGGATATGGTGAAGCAGGGTGATGGTAGTCGAGGCGGTCCTCCTTTGAGGAAGCTGACAAGGGCTGAGCAGGCTAAGCTGTGAAAAGAATAGATGTATTGGTTCATTTAGCACGATAGACTGCCAAGATAAAGAGGAGCATACACCAAAACCAGAGCATCATCCCGTGAACCACGATTGGCGGTCTTTGCGCTACGAGCTACCATTTCCATGCCACAATGGTCATGCGACATGAAGCAGTGTACAAGCCATGGTCAGGGACGAATCCATGATCATGGGCGCATGCAACATCATACGCGTTTCGCATACCACATAGAGCAGTAAAATGTTTAAAGCGAGCATGCTAAGAGAAGTAGTACTTGTTTACGAAGTATATGTCACGCCTACGTTTACGCATGGCCCCTACGATGGTGTTTTGGTGTTGTATTATGTGGGATATGGCCATATGTGTGACATGTGATAACCCAAAGTTCGGTGACTGGACTTGACTCCGTCACCAGCTGTGCCTGGCCACTCACCACATCTGTGGTCTTAGCCAAGGGGCGCACATGTGAAAGCGTTTTTGACAGTTCCGTGATCATACTGGTCGATCTGCTAAGTGTTAGTTCATGTTACAAAAGACGTCTGTGTGAGTTGACTTACGATATCGATGACGGCAGAGTAGGTTCCGGCAACCAAGAAGACAAGGCCCATAATGAAGATGATGGCGTTGACAACGCTCGAAAGGATGTTCTTCTTGCTGTACCATTTTCCCTCTCTCAGAAGCATGAACCACATTACTGCGGGCCAGTACAGAGTGAAGCCCGAGTTCAGCAAACTGGATGTGATGGCGATCAAGTCGCTAAAGAAGGGAATAGCCTCTGCGATGACGAAACCAATCCAGGTGAAGATGCTGATGAGAAGGAGCCAAGAGATCCAACCCTTAGGGGTATTGATATACTTAGCGATGGAATTCTCATAGATGCGACCATGGATGTAGCGCACAGCGACAGTCGTATTGATCGAGCCGCTGATGAAAATGACAGGTAAGGCGACGCCAAAGGCAACCTTGGCAACAGTGTGACCTGCAGACAGAAGAGCTGGAGATTTGACATCGACACCAACGAAGGAGTAGATGAGAGCGCCGGTGAGGGTATAGATCACGATTTCGATACCGCCGAGTGTCCAAATCGCCTTCATATAATCGGTAGGCGTATGCATTTCATCCATGAAGCTGAACTGCGAGATGGAGAAGCTGTATGCGAAGAAGATGTTGCAAAGCGCAATAAAGGCCTGAGCAAACGTGACATCAGGCTTGGGCCAGGCAGACCAGTTGGCTGGTTCAGCTGCATCGGAAGCTCGAATGCCAGTTGCGATGATAGTAACTCCAATAGCTGCGATAATCGACGCGAAGTCGATATAGCCCAGAATAGCCACCTCTGCAAAGCTAGGAGGCACGGCAAGAAGCAGCAGCAGAACAGCAGAAATAACACCCCAGACAAGACTGCAGATATTACTCTCAGTCAAAGTCGCAAAGGCGATAGTCCCCGTCAAGCAATGCGACGCCGTAAGGAGCAACAACTGCAGCGTAACCATAACACCAAAAGCCTCAGCACCCCATCGTCCAAACATGAGTCCTCCCGCAGCAGGATAGTGCTCGACATGCGGATACCGAACCTTGACCTGCCCAACGATATACGACGTGTAAATCGCAATGAGACCAATGCCAATCGAGCAGATAACGCCCGCGACCATGCCCAGCGTCGCAAAGGCGCCGGGGATGGAGAGCGAGCCGAGCGCGACGGCCTGGACGATGAGGACGATGGTGAGGCGCTTCCAGCCGAGGCGGCTGAACTTGGCCTTGCCGTCGAGGATCTTGCGCTTCTCGAACTCGGTTATTTCGCCGACCATTTTCTCGCTGGTGGAATCGTCATCTTGGGCGATGGGGCTGGTGAGGATGTTGTTGTCCTGAGGGCCTTGGGGCTTGTCCTTGTTTTTGCTGGCGGTAGAGGCCGCGGGGGTGATGGAGGAGGTCATTGTTTTGTTGATGAGTGTAGCTTAGTCTCCCATTGTCACACAGACTGTTTATTTGGTGAACTCGTTAAGAAGTTCAGAGAGGGATGAGTATGAGGGTGTGGTGTGGTGTGAGTGAAGAGGGACTGAGCTGTGCTTTGTAGCCACGGTATATGAATGACTCCCCTTTGACCCGACGTCGGATGGGACGTGGAGACTCCATATTGACCATGAGGAGAGGCGAGAATTACTTGAGAAAAAGTTTGTCAGTCCATGGCAATGGCAATGTCATACGAAAAGCCAGGACCGGGTCATTCCACGATCCATGATGGAGTACAAGTGGATCATTCCGTGGTGTTTCTAGAAGGATTAGCAAGTAAACCGTTTTTAAACGCCCCTAATTGGTTCAAGTAATGGGGCTCAAATGATAGCCGAATCAGCTAACGTCGATAGCTCAACAACATCAGATTTTATAAGACTTTTCTTGACATTCTCTACCAATTCGACTTGAGTTACTCATAAAAAGATCACGATTGCAGGATATGAATTAACTTATCTCGTTATTCTTAATAAAAAGAAATACTTGTTTGGTTGGGGAAGCTTGTACAGGTCCCTGAAGAAGAGAAAAAAAAGCTGATCGTCTTTTGTGGATTCTGTTACTCAAAAGTCGGTCCATTTTACCTAATCATCCTGGATTCAAGCGGAGGCACCGAGTCAGAAGCTTGAGCGAGATGGGCTGTCGCCCCCTTGAATTTTGATAATCTACAGAGGAGACACGGAGCCGAGCCGAGGGAGGAAGAGATGCCGGCTGATGCGGAGGAGATTCAGAAGTTTAAACTTTATATGGTGATTGTTGCATCAAGTATCATGACTTAGAACTGTGGTGTTGAGCTATAATGCTTTGGGATACGGATATAGATGGCATTCTTGATAACAGTTGAAAAGCCATGCTATGATCTAGCAAAAAGCTTTTATTAACAGTCCTAGCTGTGATATTGCTGTTGGCCGTTACACTTCAGCTCGGCAAACCGTTTACATCCGCATATCACAGAGCCGCGTTCCGTAGCCGCCGTACGTAATAGGATCCCTTTTCATTCTGCATTCTTCACTTCCCCAAGTTTTCTCCAGATGATCTGCCAACTCAATCATAATCCCCCACGTTGAGTTCTTTTGCTTGCATGACCCGCTCGCTATTCGTAAGTGCTCATTTAAATGAGGCAGCTGTTGGGGCTAGACTCCTTCATTACGTACGGTAGGTTTCCATGGATATCTGGGTTCTCATCCACTTCTTGCGAGGAACTCGGAGTGTGTTAAACAATGCCTATTTGGAGTAAGGCCGGTATATAAGGTGACAGGATACTCGATAGGCTGAGCACTGGCGGAAATACCTAGATGTGGTAAATAATCTTGGTCTTCTATCTTCAATATCTCGTTATCATAAAGGAAGCATAAGCTTTGCTGACAATTTCTGTCCTCTTTTCCCTCTCAGGTCACTCTTAGCTTTTCTCATCTTCGCGATCTTCTCCTGACCCTCGATAACCATGACTCTGGGCGAAGTGAAGTGTGGAAGCTCTCCTAAAAGCTTGTACCCTCATCTGTAGCATGGTATCCATTTCCATTCGTGATCCTCTCCTCTTGACTCACCACCAGCTTCGGGAGTCCAAACCCAACACCAAAGAACACAAAGATAGCCCACTTCCACCGGAAAGGGTTAATAACAACACAGAAGAAGAACCACCAGATCAACTCCAAGTAAGTAAAGAAGTCAAAGGCGCCAGTAGGACTGGTAAGCTTGAGGGTCTTGGTCATATCGATCCAGCGCTGCATCCAGAAGGGACTAGGTCGAGAGAACGGATCCATGAGGAACATGAGCAGGATTCGAGTGTAGATGCCAATGTGCCAGTTTCCGACGGTGCCGATGGCGTTGACGTATGTGCAGTTGATGGCTGAAACGGAAGGGTGAGTGGGTGGGAAGGTCTGGAGATACCAGTTCGGCGGTGGGTAGGGTTCCTCGAAGCAATCCTTGGGGAGGAAAGAAAGAGAAGGCCTCTTGAATCCAGTAGCCATAACAACAATATCAGCATCTATGACCTCTTCATGGCCAGGACCACCCTGCGGTACACCCTTGGCGCGTCGATTAACTCGAATACCGCTCTCGACGAACTCATCGATATCGCAGCGGACCCATTCAGCTTTACCTTCGCGCAACTTATCCATCACATCAGAGTTAACCATAGGTGTCTCCATAAACAAACCATGGTTATTATCGGGCGCAATGTCCTCAAGATCTCTGTAAAAGAACTTGCGCAGGAAGAACTCTGGGATAAACGACAAAACAGTCTCCTGGCCAAAGATGTTGAAACTTAGGAGTGTATCGACGACCATGTTGCGAGGAATGATCCACTTGTCTGAGCGCGATAGAATAGTCGCTTTGGCAGCATCTTCGGTAAAGGCAAACTCAAGCGCTTCAACAGCAGAGGCACCTCCACCAATGATAGCCAACTTCTTACCCTTAACATCTTTTCTAATAACAAGTCAGCGGGCGGGATAGTGAGTTGGGAGGCTGAGTAACATACCCAGTGAGTTCGCTAGAGTGATAAATAGGACCTTTGAAGTTATCCATGCCAGGGATCTTTGGCATCTTTGGGGCGCCACAAGTTCCGACCGCAGCAATGACACCGCCAAAGCGTCCGAGGGATGGGTCATTGACAATCCATCGTCCCTGGTCATCTTGGTAAACACGATCAATTTTTGTGTTGAAGCGTGTTCTCTCTTTGAGGCCATAGCGCTCCCAGAGCTGTCGGACCTGACTGAGGATTTGCTGACGGTCGGGATATCCACGATTCCACTGGACAGAAGGATGGAATCGATACATCAACGAGTGAATCTGAAGCCCAGAAGTCTCATTGACCCTCTGTATTTTATTAGCTCCAAGGTAATTATAAAATCATAGCATAGTGGAACTTACACTCCAAATACCACCAACATTATCCTTGGACCCAGCTTCGAAAATCACCACGTCAAAGCCATGCCCAATACAATGAGCCGCACTCGTAACGCCCGTGATTCCCGCCCCAATTACCGCAATCTTAGGTCTATTACGCCCAATCCTCGCGTTTTCACTTGGTGGCTTGGGCGAGAGGAGTTTGTCCGTGAGCCATTGGAAGATCTGGAAGAGGAAGAGAAAAGGATGAAAGAGGGGATTGACGAGGCCAGTGTCAGACGCCATTGTAATTGAAGAATATAATTACAATTGATGAGTGACAGTTGAGGTTGAGGTTAGATTCGTATTCTCATAAATATCTCGAGGTTGTCTTTCATGTGAAAGCGAAACATGACGTCAACATTTCACATGCTAATTTAGAGACCTTGAACAATGACGAGTCAATGATTTCAAGGTCAGTTCAGGGCGGGATAGTGCAGTTAGTGATGTGATAGTGAACCCACAGACAATGGCTGAAACAAGAAATAAATCACTTCATTCCAACCTCTTCCCGCTGTTTTGTTTACTCCAGACCTTGTCAATCCAATTCAATTACTTTTCTCTCATAAAGGCACCTTAGCGCAATTAACTTGAAGCTCATCCACTCTTCAAGTTACTCACGTTCCTGAATTTGATCAATTAAACGATAACCACAAAAATGGAGCATCCAGGTAAGATAATACTCCGAAAGATGGTAAATGCAGAATGCTCACACAGTATAGTCAAGGAAATTGGCGGCGTTATCAAGTCGCTCACTCAGGGCAGCCCTGATGTCCAGGAATCAACACTGAGAGAATACTTTCTCCCCAATGCCTCGTTTTCGCATCCATACTGCCGTGTTCCTTCTATTTCGAAAGGACAAATCCCTTTGGCAGGAGGTCTGGAGTCAATCCAGTTGATATTGGCCATTTATCGATGGTACCGTACTCTGAGTCCACACATTGACCTCACGGTCGATTCAGCAGGTCAGTTTCCCGTCGTCCAATGCTTGATTTCAATCGCTAACTTTACTCAGCATTTGACCAGAAGAGCGGTCTTTTATATGTCTCCATCCGTCAGACATTTGCGCTCTGGTTCATCCCTCTGTACAAAGCACCCGTGAAGCTTGTGTCTGTTCTACAGCTTACACAACTCTCGCCCGAATCATCATCAGAGGATGAAGGACCAGAGGACAGCAAGCCGCGTCGACAAAATCCCCGCTACTACATCGCCAGTCAAGAAGACCTGTATCCAGTGAATGACTGCATTCAGTTCTTGTGTCCTGGCCTCGGTCCCTTTTTGTGGACTATCTGGCAGCTCTACAGCACTTGGCTTTGTGTCATGGGATCTTTGTTGTTCTTGCCTGTGTACTTTCTGCTCAACGGTACACCATCAAAGACGAAGAAGAGAATTCCCAAGTTTTAGCTTGGATCATTGAACCGGTTTGTGGAGAGAGGGAATTCTGATTTGGGATTTTATGGAATACGCCTTATGACACGACTAATGACGGCGTATTGAGCTAATGTAATGGGTTTGCCTTAATGATGGACATGGGCGTTTTTGTTTAGTGATATTCGTAGATGCTCGCATAGCTCAAGAGCTACTGGAAAATAATGAGAGCAATTGCTTCCGCGCAATACCTATGATCTAATACCGTATGGTGACGTGTAACTCATCCGAGAGCAAGAAGCTGTGTGTCATATTTCTCAACAGGAGGCAACACGGGAACCAATACTACAAACTCACATGCATTTCACATGAAGACTTTTGGTACCGGCCGCTATCTGAGTCTTCCGTAGCACTTCGGCTGCCTCATCAAGCTGTTGCTGCTGTCTCAGACATACCGAGGCTGTTGGTCCTGAACGGAGGTATCACTGTGGCAATCGAGGCAATTACGGCTGCCATCAGCTTGAAAAGGGAGTGATGGCAATAAGAAAGTCTCAGGCACCCTCCAATAGAGTATGCACGAGAACGAGTTGGTATGTCATTGCACAGCACAACCAACAGCCTTTGTCTGTACAGGAGCCATTTAAGACATATACAAACAATCCGCCGCTGTTGCACACGTGTTACTGGTTAAAAGTTGAATTGTAGCTCGCTATTTTT
The DNA here is from genome assembly GCA_013759095.1 of Fusarium sp. NRRL 29148. NCBI lineage: Eukaryota > Fungi > Ascomycota > Sordariomycetes > Hypocreales > Nectriaceae > Fusarium > Fusarium sp. NRRL 29148. The sequence continues at coordinate 72,131 of JABSTL010000162.1, forward strand.
GGCTGATCCTAAATTCTTCTAAATGATTGTTCCGTAAGGTCTAGTTTCTATGCTTATGTACCACATCGGCATCCGCATACTTGGCCAATGCCAACAGCCTACTCTTTCGGGCTCGAACCAGCCGGCGCCTCCTGTTCTTGACACTTCCGAAAAGTGTTTATTACCTCCATGAACGTCTCTCTGATCGGGCTCAGCCGACACCATACAATCCTTGGAGTGTTAACATGCTCTATTGAGCGACGCGGCGCTTATAAGATAGGAAATCCTTCACTTGGCTAGGGCAATAGCCTTCTATTACTCTTTGGGTCCGTAGGTAATGACTGTTTCCCGTGTGACTTGAATGCCATTGACACTCTGGCTGCGCTTCGTCGAGAAGCTTGCCAACACAGGCTTTGGCGTGGCAGCTGCTGGAGGTACTTGATCGGCTGAGCCGTCAACACTCTCGGTATCCATGGCACCATCTGACTCGAGAGCGGCATTGTTCTCTGGTATCGTGGGGCAAAGGCGTGTCTCATCTTCTTGAGGGGTCTCGCCATCAAAATCTCGTCTATGAGGCATCTCGTATGAATCGTTGTCGAGGGTGTGACTCTTTCGCTTCTCTTGGCTGTGCGAGTTGGACTTTTTCGAATTCTTCTCATGCGAGTGAAGACGTGGATGAATGATGAATGGGATATATCGCACGCAGAATGGTTTGAGCGCGGGAACAGAAACACAGACGAGACTGGTGTTGACCTCGATGAAACTCAAGATAAGCTGTCGTGGAAGAGCCCACGTATAGTCCGGCGCGTCCAAGATGGGAAGGGTGATGGTAGCCCTCCTGATCGTTACGACGATTATGACGCCCCCAGTTGCGAAGAGAACAGCAAGTGAGATCTTCTGACGAGTTGGAATCTGTAGAGGCTGGACGATGCGGATCGGAAGGAGAAGAACGAATGTATCGATGACAACACTGCAGATGACCAGGAAGATAACTAGAACATCCATGCCAATACACTTTCCTTCGATGGTGAGGTCCCATCCTGCAGATACAGGCTGGCATCGAAACACGACGAGGCAGACGTAGACAAAAGTGTACGAGCAGACAAGAGTCATCAAGACATGGACAGCTCGACGGACGAATCTATCGGGAGAGATTCGAAGATAGAAGCTTAGGACAGAGAGTTTGGCGAGACTGATGCTTGCAGCGTATGTGAGTGTGGCGCCGATACTGGTCTGCCAGAACTTGGGAACGTATTCGGCCACTGGGATATCCCACATGTGGTTTCCAGCACCAAGATTGAGGACTACCGCTGTTAGATACTGTTATATCGTGGGTGTGTATGATACATACGTGTTAACGAGATGCCAAGAAAGATGAAAGAGAAACAGAGACTAGCTATGCACAAGTCTAACAACTCAGTTAGTTCTGCTCCCAAGAGTAAATGTTGAACAGGACATACAGTCATCAGTGCCCAAAACACTCTTAACCACATATCTCCTCGTAAAGACCCTCAGAATAACAATAATCGAAGCAATGATCGTCGTCGTAATACCACAAGGAATAACTCCGCTCCCACTGCTCGGGGGATCAACAAGAGTTCTCGTCTGTCCCTCCGGCGGCTCCAAGAGAAAGCCCGAAGGGTCATGAGCAAGAGGCGCCATTGTATCTCGACTCAAAGATTTTAGAAGAATAAAGAAGTGGATTATGAGCAGTCACTAGACGAGGAGATGACCGTGCAGAATACAGCCATGGTGATGGGACATGCAGAGGAACTTATATCTTTCGAACAAGGAGCCAGGATGTTGAAAAGACAGGACGGCAAGGTATACTCCACAACTACTGCAATACAGCAGAAAATCTAACAGTGATCTCTATTCTTTTTCGCAAATGATGTATTCTTCTAACAAACAAGCCGGGGATCCCAAGTAAGAAATCGTTCGACTCAAAGTGACGACTCAACTCTACTAACAAAGTCGCATAATGGAGAAAAAGAAAAAAAAAAGTAAAACTCGAGGCAAACTTTTTAGAGACGTCTCTTTTTACCTTTTGCTTATTCTCGCTCTTCATGCGGTTCTCGTTCTAGTGCGTCTGATGATACCCCTGGCTCTCAGGAACCCGGAGTTCCCCCTCCAGACCCGCTCGTGGGGAAAAGGGCATTCTCGTAGAGGACCCTTGTCTCTTTCCCGCCGTTAAGTACTACATGTGGCTTTTGGAGAGTGAAGAAAAGCCATAGAGAAGGTTATTCAATATTAGTGGTCTCATTGTCCGAGAGCCGTTTGTTGAGGCGTTTGTCGTCTCACCGGTGAAAGAAAGCCGCATAGGTATGTACTTTACACTGTAGTTTGCACATTGAGGCCTGCAATCACTGTTGCACAGCATAATCATCGACGTCTATTCTTGGTGTATCTCACGTGAGTACCGGTGTGTTAACCAGGGGCTCAAGTGCGCCAAGGGTTATTTCATGACGCATTATACCCGCTGTGTCTATATACCGTTGGGAAGAGGTTGTGGAGGATGTAGACTGTATCCAACCGAGAAGCTTACTCAGAGGATACTAATACATGCCTGCCGGCAATACAGTTTCTTTTTTCTCTTGGAGGTGACTTTCGCTGATCTTATCACTCATTGATATGTTTTTTATGGTTTCGCTCTTGTTTCCTCTTTAGTGCTTTACCAATGATCTTGTCGTGATGAACCCCGTGGTCGCGGATAACGAGAGAACATCCGAGCACAAGTACATTATAGATTGCTGAAGATACAATGAGACATCGTCTAGATCGTCAAAGTAACTACAATCTTTAACATCCGTGCCTTTACGGTAACTAACAACCAACTTCAAATTCCGGAACCGACCGGGACGCTTTTAAAAAAGACAAGACGAAAAGCCTCCGGGTGGCTTGCTCTTCTAGACTCTTTACAACAACCTCTAGTCCGCGGAAGAGTCTTCTTGACGAGAAATTCTCATCGTCAGTTGATATTTCGTCAGACCACAGATAGGATCCGCAATTTTGGGAAAAAGTGACAGTTGGCGATATTGCTTTTTCGCAAATCCCCTACGGGACCCTTGTTCTGGGGACTAAGCATTGACACACTTGTCGTTGAATGGGTCTTGGTTTTGAAATACCGTGCTTGTTTCTTGTTTAAAGTATACATCGGATTTATTAGAGAGTGCATGCGAGACATTGAGGTTCTGCGTATCCGTATGCAGGTCTGGACTTGTCTCCGAGTTATCTCCACTTACACGGGGAAGATTCAGGAACGAGATGCATCTTACCGAGTACACACGAGTCTTCTTACGAGTCTTTCCTCTCAGCCCTCCGTCGATTATTAAACAGAGGTACTTACGTTTTCGTCAATATTACAACTCAATTCTTCAACGTGCTATTGCTTCTCTTGAGACAGACTCGAGACCCATCGTTCTTCAAGGCCCTTGGCAAAGTGAGCTATCACAACTCCCAACCGGTCCGGTATCAATATTCATTGCTAGAACTACAATGACCCTGAAGATAATTTATGACAGTCCGAGTCTTTGTGCGCGGTCCCGCCCGGATATGTCACAGTTTGCTCTCATCTCTTATCGGGTACGCAAACCGGCAAAAGGCTGATGAATGAGGAATCAGGCCATGGCTTGTGAGAAAAAAGCAAATACAGCTTATAGTCTACACCTCAGTTAGGGTTATTGTGATGCAGGTACCAACGGTGGCTGACCTGCTTATTCATGTAAGTGTCTTAGAGTGAAAAATCTGACTCTGAAAGGATTCAAATATTCATCTATTCCAACTGCTTTTCATTCAAGCTTTTGAGGTTCTGGTTTACTGAAGAGGTCCACCTCAACTTGTTGCTCTGGGCGGGACGAGCGTTGATGAAACAGCGGCCCGTCTACCCCTGCAACCGTTGAGAAAGGTGGGAATGTCCTTGTAAATCCCCTCTCACTCACTACTCTCCTCTCGTCAACAACAACAGCTCTACGCTATGATGGACCTTTTGTTACCGAGACCTTAACCCGATCTCATATCACCCATCCCTCCCAATCAACACGAAACCAGATCCTGCAGCAATGCAAGATCACAACTCAACTGCCGAATTCCCCGTTTTACAAAATGCTGACCACCTTCTCCTCCCTCCCCGCCGAAAGATAACACTACCCCCTGTCTCGCAAGAATATCTTACCCAGGAAACCCTTGCTAAAGTTCCCGTGAAATATCACATATCACCTACATACATATCCTTTTCTGACCGAGTTCCACGCTGATACTGCGATCTTTTTGAGATCGGGAGCCCGCAAGATCGATGGGTTTGCAGCGTCTTGATTGGGGTTGGAACGAGGTGAGTCTTGGGTGTAAGTTGCGATTGGGGACTTTGCGAAGGTTGTTGATATATCATGTTTCAAGCTCGCCACTGGGAACGTGCTCGCAGTTGAAGACAGTTTTTCCGCGATATATATTGCACGAGCAGGAGGCTAGTTTAGCTTCTATCATGGCACGAACGCTTCGCAGCCTTCTTCTGTAACGATCTGAGCGTTTGCAACCGATCAGCACGGGAGCTATGGTCCTAGTTTGCAATAGTTCACGATCGTCTAGATCCTGCAGGCTTCACAGGAACTTCTGACAGCTCTGAAACTCAAACATCCAAATACAATTTCTTCATCTAAACGCCCTTACCGCTAAGGTCAACATTACATCCACTACTAGTATACAGTTCTCATCATATATCCCGTACCCAACTGAGCACTTTCAACTAGAGTACAAGAAGAAGAAAAAGAGAAGAATGATCATAATGAAGACGCCTCTATTCTTTTCTTGAAGTCCCTGGTCTACCAGAATACTCTCCCAAGTACCCGCATATAGTCGTAATGCATCATTCACCCATCATTCACCACCAATCTCTATATAGTTGGCGCCGGTCGTATAACGTGTCCCGATTAACGACTCCTCAGTTCCCAAAAGCAAAGCTCGTCATCGTCTAAACCTCTTCCGTTCCAACGGCCTCGTAACCACCCCGTTCTCTACGACCCGTCAACTGCATCAGACCAGGGCTCTCGTACATGGCTGTGTAATCAACCCTCTCGCCACCAAGGACAGCAGCGCCGTTCTCTCTTTGGCCAAAGATAGGCGCAGGATCGCACCAAAAGTCCTTGCAATTGGCAATGCAGCCTCGGCTGTAGGGGTTCTTCTTCTTGCGCTTGTTCTTGGTAGAAACGGCACCTCGGCCGGTAATGGTCTCGATAAAGGGGTCGACACCGAGGGTACGACTCAAAGACTTGAGCATGCCGCCCTTGTGCTTGTGGTGGTGACCACCAGGGGTTGCTGTTGCGGATAGAGATGGGTGGTTGGGGTCGAGAGGGGCGCCAGTAGATGTGAGAGCGGTAATCGCAGTTCCGTCCCTGACACCAAACATGTTCTCATACGTAGTCATAGCTCGAGCTACCTGAATAAACTGGGTAAACAAAAGCATGGTGACCCAGAGGAGTTGAAGTGTAATCCAGACGGCCAAGATCGCAGTGTACGAATCAGCATTGATGAACTTGCAAAGGTTCGGGCTAAGGACATTGCAGCTATCCGAAGCGTTACTGCTGATAGTTTCGAAGTCTAAGACATTGTCAGCATGTGCATAGCGTCAGAGCAGGGGATCTTGAACTTACAGTAATACAGTAAAAAGTCGTATGAGATGATACCAAAGGTCAGCGAGATGAGGTAGAAGAAGAAGTGTCGGTGGTTGTTAATGCCGACACAGTTGTAAACCCAAGGACAGTGGTGATCATGTTTGGCGACACATCGTTGGCAACGGCGGCAGTGCTTGCTTCGAAGCGGTGTCTGAATCATGCAAGTAACACAAAAGTTTGTTTCGTCGTACTTCCACTGCGACAAAAGTCCGTCAATGACAGCTTTCTGCTCCGCGATCCCGTTCATCTTTGGTACAAACCCCGGGTCGTATCTCATGCTAGCGACGTAGAAGTACGCGGTGAAGCCCAAGAAGATGCCGAAAAAGAGGTTGAGAAATGTATGGCCGTGACCCTCGCTCGCACCAAGGGTTGTGGCAAAGAGAACTGTCGTCAACCAATTCACACCTGTTAAGAAAAGCGTGGCCGCAAAGATGCCGGTGAGCCAAGGAGTCTTGTGAAAGTGTCGCATATCGGGGGGCGCATATTCCAGTACTTGCTGAGCAACCCACTGAACACCATAAACGACAGCGAATCCGAGAGGGACGCCAATGTAGACAGGCGCACTCGAAACAGCCATAAGCATGCCCCAAACCAGAACAAACGGCCAGACGAATAAGAACCTCGTAACAAAGGCCCTCTTATCCTTCAAGAAATAGCTAGCACCAGGCCAAGGAGGAACCGCAGGATGACCGTCCTCGTTGAAACCGCATTCTCGAAGCGCTCTGTGCCAGGCGCCCTCCGTATTAAGCTCGTTGGCCGTCACAGCAGGAGTCTTACCCGTCTGTGTCTTTGCGAATCGATCGGCGCCGTACTCGATAAGTTTGAGAATACATCCCGGGCTTCCCTTGACGAGCGCCCAGTGCAGCGCGGTGAAGCCCTGCTCGTCCGTCGCATGAACACTTGCGCCCCAGCGAAGAAACAGGTCAACGCATTGGGGGAAGCCCTTGTACGCAGCCCACATGAGCGCAGTGTGGCCGAACGTGTCGATAACGTCGACGGGGATTCCCTGGTGAAGCAGGAGGACAATCAGAAGGACGTTGCCGTTGAAGGTCGAGATGTGAAGCGTGTTGTAACCTTGAGCGTCGGTGATGAGAGGGTCTGCGCCGTGCTGGAGGAGCAGATTGACGGTGTAGTAATGGCATCGCTGAGCGGCCCATTGAAGAGCTGTTGCTACCGATTCTCCGCCCTTTCTGTTAATTTCGGCGCCGTGTTCGATCAAGAATTTGCACATCGCATATTGATTGTTAATCGCTGCCCACTGTTCGCAATGTCAGCCAAAGTTCCCCATCATTCCAACAATCATCGCATCGCTTGGAACTCACATGTAAGGGCGTGATACCCTCATCGTCATGGTAGGTCGCATCGTACTCGCCCGACTCGAAAAGCTTCTCCATGGCTGGTACGTCTCCTATCCTAGCGATCTGCATGATATCCTCCTCCTGGGTCTGCGTATCTCCCGGCAGACTGCCCATCTCGACTTCGTTATTCAGCTTTGGCGTAGCGGCATTCGATTTGCCCGTCATCTGGATGGGCGCGGTCTGGCCGGAGGTGGAACTGGTGCTGACGCTCCCCATGGCAGGCTGGCTTGAAGCGCGGGGAGGAACACGGCGATACTGGGTAAGGACGAAAGATGATTGAGAAAGTCGACTATTCGTACATAAACATTATCTATCAGGCTTGTACACACGCGCGATAAGAAAAGAGAAGCAGTGAAGGATGGAGGAAGGGGGAAAATGGAAGTGAATGGGCTTGGCTGAGTCTTGGCTGAATTTTGGAAGGCAGCGCGTGGAGTAGGCCTACGTATTACTGAAGCCGTGATGCCGAGAGGCTGAGCTCAGACCCTTCCCTTTGGGGAAAGCCGCCCGCAAGAAAAGTTCAGGGCTGAGAGATGAAGCTGGCTCTTTTTATCCTTATTTTTAAAGTATTATTATCATTCAACTATTATGGTAATGAGAGAAATTGAGCACATTTTGTGGTCTATTTTAAATAGAATTCCAAAATACAAACACTACATCACAGGTCTTCCAAGTTACTTGATTAATTGACCTCACTTGTCTTCGACAACCCAAGTTTGGGGCTCCCCTCGAGTCTGCACTAGGGAACCGGCACTGCCATTGCCTTTAATTAACAGGGTCTTTTTGTGGCTGATTACGTCCCATTTCCCCCTTATCCCCTTTCTGCTTCAGTGGGATTTCGGCTCATTGGACACAACGTATTTCCTGTCGTTCGTGGCTGTGGCTGAGGCTGGTGACCGATGTGGGGACGCCGGTCTAGGAGCTTGCTTCCAGTGGGCTGGCCAGATATCGCTTCGCACAGCTTTGTCAAACTAACAGCCAACTGTCTGAATAGCGTCATTCAACGAGCGCATTCGACGTCAACGAGGCTGTGGTGAACTCTGGACTGTTCTCCCTCTTCCCAACCATCGACAGCTACTGCGACGACTCAGGCGCCAATTGGTGCCGCACATCGCCCGCCATGGCCAACTTCATCGCTACCGTCGAGGCCATCATGACACCCTCGCTCGCCACAATCATCATCGGTGCAATCATCATCATCGGTGCTCCTATAATCCTTCACCTCATCCTCTCCTCATCAAGGACATACACCGTCGCCCCCAGCGTCCTCCTTCTCGGTCCCGCCAACGCTGGCAAGACGTCACTTCTCACACTCTTTGAGCGCGGCGCTTCTGGTACCGAGACGCACACTTCCCAGGTGTCGCACGATGTCGAGCTCAACGCCTCTACCGACTCTGAGAATAAGCACTCTTACCGTAACCACGATACCCACGATGGTACATACACCAAGTTCTTGCTCGTCGATACTCCTGGACATGGAAAGCTGCGAAACGTGCCAATGGCCAAGCTGGACCGCACTGAAAAACTAAAGGCTGTTGTCTTTTTGGTGGATGCCGCTGCTATTGGAGAGCCCGAGGTTCTTGCGCCTACTGCTGCGTATCTCTACGACGTGCTGCTTTTCCTACAGAAGCGCGCTACTACCGCCAAGGCCAAGGCTTCGATCCCTATTCTTATCGCCGCCAACAAGATGGACCTATTCACCGCTTTGCCTTCGACACTCGTCAAGACCAACCTTGAAGCCGAGCTGACGAGGATTCGTGCTTCGCGAAGCAAGGGATTGCTGGACTCAGGTGTCGGATCTGACGACATTGGCTCGGAGGAGCAGGATTCTTGGCTGGGCGAGTACGGTTCCTCCAAATTCACCTTCAGCCAGCTCCAGGAGTTCGACATCGACGTTGATGTCCTCCCTGGAAACGTGACTGGCGATGGTCCTGGAGCAGACAAGTGGTGGTGGTGGATCGCTCAGCGGGTATGAGCAGCGATCAGCATATCACGAAAGAGGCAGAAACGGGATGACACAATTATATTAATGACATTTTTTAATTTACGTAGCTGATTCCATCGCAAATGCCATGTAGATGTTGAGTCTACCGCCCAAAATTCAGTCTATCAAAAATCCCATCTTTTTCTATAAGGTATCCTGGAACGCCAGACGTGAATGTCGTTGAAAACATGAGTACTCGTTCCCCCCTCCTCTCACGAGGTTTTCTCCCATCTACAACTTCTTGTTGATCATCCATGTAAGGAGATCAACCTTTGTAACGATAGCAATAGGCTTAGACAGAGACTTGGAGTCGTCAGTCTTCTCGGTGACGACCGCTGCACTGTTCCACTCAAAGAACTTGCTAAGTGTGGTGAGGGGCGTGTCCTTTGTGATCTCGACGAATTGTCTTCGCTTGCCAGGGTTGATGGGGGAAGCGAATTCGCGAGGATCGGTGACGATCTCGTCGAGGCGCGCAAAGTCAAACATGACGTCTGATACGGGGCTCTGGGCCGTGGCGCGGCCGCGGGAGATGTAGCTTAGCAGGTTACCCAGTGTGACGAGACCGACGAGCTTGTGGCCGTTGGCGGAGAGGACGGGGAGTTGATCGAAGCCCTTGTCGCGCATGGTCTCGATGGCCTCGGAGCAGGAGGAGTTGGCACCGACAGATGTGACGGGCTTGAGACGCAGAGAGGCAATGGTGGCGCCCTCGTAAGGGTCGGTAGTCTTCTTCTGGCTGTTGCCGTTGACGGTGGATTCAACACCGTTGACGGGTAGGAGGTCGTTGGCGGCGAGCCAGTCGTCATCAGCGAACTTGGAGAGGTAGCTTCGGATGCTGTCGGGCAGGACAACAACTACGACGTCGCCCTTCTTAAAGTTGTACTCCTTGACAGCGAGGAGCATGGCAGCCATGGCGGAACCAGAGCTGCCACCAACGAGGATACCCTCCTCGGCGATAAGTCGTCGTGCAAGGTGGAAAGACTGTCGGTCATCGGTCTTGTACCACTTATCGACGATGTGCTGATCAAGCACATCGGGAATGAAATCATATCCGATACCCTCCACCTTATAAGACTCATTGGCATGCTCCTCGTTCAGAAGCTCAGGCAGAGCAAGGATACTGCCATGGGGATCCGCAGCAATGACCTTGATGTCCTTGTTATGCTTCTTCAGACCACGAGCAAGACCCGTAATGGTACCACCAGTACCGGCACCAGCGACAATGGCGTTGATCTTGCCGGCAGTCTGCTCCCAGATCTCCTCAGCGGTGCCGAACTCGTGGGCGAGAGGGTTGTTCTCGTTGCTGTACTGATCGAGAATGTGGGCGTTGGGGAGTTCCTTCTCGAGACGCCGGGCAACACCGATGTGAGACTCGGGGGCATCCCAAGCAGCTTGTGTAGGAGTACGGATGATGGTTGCGCCGAGGGCACGGAGGACGGAGACTTTCTCGGCGGACATCTTCTCGGGGAGTGTGATGATAGTCTTGTAGCCCTTGATAGCTCCGACGAGAGCAAGACCGATACCACTGTTACAGTCAGCTGAGATCAGAGAGCTTCGAAAATGTGGTGATCTTACGTGTTTCCACTGGTAGGCTCGATAAGAGTGTCACCAGGCTTAATTCTTCCACTCTTCTCTGCCTCTTCAATCATGCGCAGAGCAATTCTATCCTTGACACTGCCTCCAGCGCTGAACAGCTCTGGCTTGACGTAGACATCGCACTCGATGCCCAGCGACTGGGGGATCTTGTTAAGTCTGACGAGAGGAGTATTTCCGATGAGCTCTGTCGCCGAGAGGACAGTAGCAGCGCGAGGCGGAACGTGAGGAACCTGAGAAGCCATTTTTAAATAAATTATGGTATTTTAGATTAGAGAAGAATGAAGAGAGAGGAAAGGAAAAAAGAGTTTCTCATACGAGAACCGACGACTTAAGCACGCCACGGGACACAATCATTGTTAGCTAATGGTAAAGGTGGCGGGGCCGGGCATGACAGAAACTTTGGTTTGTGCCCCGCCAATGCCGAGTGTATCCTCTCGAAACCGTTCTAGAACGTGAGCTAGAAGGTTGAGAGGGCGGAATGCGGTAGGCGGTGAAGGAGTCAGGAGATCATGCTCGGTTTTGGGAGAACCGAAAGCCGTTGACTTACCCGGGAGCATCGGCATCATGAAGATTTGGATCAAGTTAAGCTACGCATTAAGCTTAAATGCAGTTGAAGTCGACCTATTATTATATTTATCTCGACTCAATGATATTTGGAAAGCAGATGACTGGTTCTTAATAATAAGCGATCGAGATACCGTGATACTCAGCACTTTGTATGCAATGGCTTGGTGCTTTGTTCCACCATGACTGGTAAACAGAAGCACGTTAGCTTTCTACCCATGACACCATAACCTCAATCACAACCCAGATATTCACCAGCTCATGTCATGATGAATAAACTTGCTGACTTAATTGACCCATCTCATTGATAAGACACCATCATCCTCGGGCATTCATCCCAGTTCATGACAACCAGTCTAGCTAAAAGTAAGCATAACTATTCACCCTCTTCAAAAGTCCTCGAACCTTTTACAATAGTTCCTCCGCCACTTGCTCGAACCTATCATCGCCGTCCCGGACCTGGCTTCCACCCCGCACCTCCTTGTAGATCTTATCTCTGCCATGGTTGTTTATCGTTGGCGCCGCGACATGGGTCGTGAGCACCAGTCGATGCCAAGACTTTGTAATGTTGCGACCTGCCATTTTCGCATCGTCTACCGATGGGTTCGATGTGAGCTTTGCTAGACGCTGTTGCATTGGAATCCCTGAGTGGTAGTTGCCCACCACACTGAACCATTCAAGTGGTAGTAGCGACGAGCGTTGTGCAGCTGTAGCTGTAGCTCCTACCTAAGCTATACGGATGACAGCTGTATTGGTATAAAAGGGAAGGATCTATCGCATTGTTTGGGGATTGTTCTTTTGCTACGATCATTGATCCAGGATTCTCTTCCTGTCAAGTTACATTATCGTCTTCAAGCTACATCATCGTCTTCAAGAGACATTGTTACTCGATTGATAATTATCAGCATGAAGTTTCTTAATACTTTGCTCTACGGAGCTCTCCTCTTCTCCGAGGTGTCGGCTACCAAAAAACTGACTCCCAGTCAAGTTGAGGGTGACATTAAAAAGTCCAAGTATGTCAAACCTTTATCAATTGGCTAAACACTACTAACACTCACAGTCTTCGCAAGACTCTCGAAGACCTCAACGCCATCGCCAAGAAGAACGGTGGTAACCGTGCCTTTGGCTTCCCCGGCTACAAGGCCTCTGTCGACTACATCTCCAAGCAGCTCAAGGGCCAATACGGAAAGCACCTCAACACTTACATCCAGCCCTTCAACTATACCTTCGAGCAAACCAAAGATATCTGGGTCCGAGGCCCCGATGGCGAGGATGTCTATGTCATCACTCTCATCTACAATGTCGGCACACCTACTCCCGATGGTGTGACTGCCCCTCTTGTTCTCGTCCCAATTGATGATGAGCGTGGATCTGGTTGCTTCGCGGACCAATGGGAGGATGTCGATGCCAAGGATAAACTCGCTCTTGTTAAGCGCGGCTCGTGTGCTATCTCGGACAAGCTCAAGCTCGCAAAGCAGGCCGGCGCTCGTGGTGTTCTCCTTGTCAACAACCAGCCTGGCGAGGGCATCACCAGTGCGACTCTCAGTGCTGAGAACCTTGAGCTCATCGTCCCTGTTGGTGTGATCCCTCTTGAAGTTGGAACTGCTTGGAGAGAACGTATTGAGGATGGTGAGACGCTCGAGGTCACTTTGCTGGTGGACTCTTTCCATGAGACCCGTGAGACCTGGAACATCATCGCGGAGACTAAGCAGGGAGATCCCAACAACGTTGTCATGATGGGTGCTCATCTTGACAGTGTCCAAGCTGGTCCCGGTATCAATGATGATGGTAGTGGAACTGCCGGTATTCTTGAGATTGCCAAGTCTTTCACCAAGTACACGGGCTACAAGAACAAGGTCCGCTTTGCTTGGTGGGGTGCTGAAGAGTGAGTGACACAATCCACGTCTCTCTGCTGTTGACTGATTTGTGATACAGGAGTGGCCTTGCTGGATCATACTACTACGGCGAGCAACTCACCGAGGAGGAAGCTGACAGAATTCGATTCTACTTCAACTACGACATGATCGGTTCTCCTAAGCCCAAGTACTGGGTTCAGGCTAGCAAGCCCGCTGATCGAGTTGGAGGAGATATCCTGGCTGCTTGGCTCCGCAAGAAGGGCAAGACCGTTGAGTGGGAGTAAGTCCTAACGCATATCATCCACAATCAGTATACTCACAGTTTCACAGGGAGTTTGGTGAATCTTCCGACTATGCCGCCTTCATCGAACTCGGCATCCCCTCCTCCGGAATCTTCACCGGCGCTGATGCTGAGACCGATCCTTGCTATCACTTGGAATGCGACACCATCAACAACATCCACTGGGGTGCTTTGACCCTCAACACCAAGGCTGCTGGCCGTGCTGCTGCCCAGTTCGCTCTTAGCCTCAAAGGCGTCCCTGCACGAGACAAGACCTCTGCTAACCCCAAGAGCAAGCGAGCTGTTGCGGCGCGTTTTGAGCAGTGGCAGAAGAAGAAGACTCTTGCTAGCAATGCGCATAAGTGCAACCATAAGACCAAGGTTGTTGTCTAAGCGTGGCAAGAAAGTGGCGATGGAGAGGAATGATGAGGTTATGATGATCATGAATTAGTGTATAGATTATATGAATGTGTTCGACTGCGATGCTCCTTGTGTTTATGTCAGTGTCGTGGTAAATGAAAATGCTCGCTCGCTTGCTTGCTGATCGTAAATGCCCCCCATATGATGCCTGGCTGCAACACACCACAGCTCACTTCCCCATTCCTCATTTCATTTGTCGTATCCTTCATCTCGCATTTCTCATAACTCATTCATTCTGTAATCTTCTGTTGACAGACATGACAGTCTATCGCCAATATGTCCTTGGTGAATTATATGTCCTCGGTGGATTCTCTCCCCTTCTCGGATTGGGAATAGGAATCGCCCTATAAGTCGGAAACTTCGGCCCCCCCGGGATCTGCTCCCTCTGCACAACCGGCGATGGGTACTGAACAGGAACAGGTCTAGCAACAGGAACGGGCACAGGCCTTACCCAGTTCTCATTCGGCATCCTCTCAGACCAACCATCCGACGAATCCGCATAACTGCTTCGATAACTCCTCCGCTTCTTGGGCTGCTTCGGTCTTCGACAGCAACATACCACAATAAAAGCGAGCACGAATACCCCAACGATGGATCCGATTATCGCTCCAATCTGTGCACTGCTTAATCCATCGCCGCTGTGTTGAGACGTCACGACGGGACGGTCCGTGGCTGGAGCCGAAGCTACGCCTAGCGTGACTTGGGTGGTGTAAGTGGTCGTGGGCAGGGAAACAGTCTGCGTTATAACCTGCACCTCTTGGCGGGCATTTATGTGGGGAACGCCCATACTGAAGACTCAAAAGACAAAAAGTGAAGTTATTCACAGACAGAAAGAAAGTGCAGAAAAAGAAAAGAGCAGAATCGGGGGCCATGACACCCTTTTTGAAACATCCGTCCCGTCCCACAAGAGGCAACCATCATGAGCATCTGCTGATACACTTTTGTTTGTTTCACTGTACCAACAGCCCTACGACTCTTGTTTTTTTTTATCTGCAGCGGAAACTGGTTAGGACGCCGGCTTCGATGTAACTGTATCTAGGTCAGTTGGTCGACGGTTGACCAATGGCGCGTGAGGTTTTGGGATGAGGGGGTGTGGTGATGCAGGTTGGTTTAGGCTGCCATAGCTGATAAAGATGACTGCAGCGAAACGTTTGCTTGCCTTTCTGTTGGACTTGTACTTTAGTTCGCATTTTTTTTGGTTCCGGCAGGCAAGATGACTGTTCGGACAAGATGTATGTCATTGTGGTTTGAGACTAGCTCCAAGAGAGATGCATCGTTATTTGTCTGCTACAGTTTTGGCTTCATGCATATTACTTGTATAAGTAAGGACTTATTCCACTAGTTTCTGATGCGTTGATAACATGCTGCTGCAGGATGCAGGTATTAACCTCGCAATGCTCTCCGTATTAGTGATCATATCTACCGGGAATATTACCACCGAAGTACACCCATGATGATGTCCTGAAATATTATTCGAAGACTCTGTCAGGCTAGATGCATTAATCTTATTTTGTAGTAACAACGCCCTGAGTGAACTGTGTTCTTCCGCACTCATCACGCCACAAGCTAACCAAGATCCCTCTCCTCGCGCTGCGGCACATCGTATCAACGTATTTTGAGGAGAGAACAAAGATCAGGGGATCAGATAAGCGAGTTCGATGACTGGTATTTTATGATAGGCTACAGATGACAGGACCTGGGCCACAAGGTTGCATGCGACATCTCAGCCGAGCGTCCCGTCCTCTATGTGCACCAGTTGGACGTAAGCAGAGTCCATTCATGTCTTCCTTGTCAGAGTGATAACGAGAAAGTCGCATCCTGGTCTTCCAAGTATCTTATATAGGCGCTCCTCGACGATGTCCACAGTCCAGCCAGCGACATGCAGCTCAGGTGGCCACTCCGCTTCCTTCGAATAGATGAATTCTTCCGGTCCGAACTGTGGTTTGTCAAGATCTTGTGGATCCTTATCACTAAAGCATGAAGCATCATATCATCATTATCAGCAGCAGCCGCAACATCTGAATCTGGATCTGAGCCATATGGATACCACATATCGTGACCAGTACTCAATCTCTCTATCCGAATTTCGCGGAAATTAGGCATACCGTCGAGAAGCAGATTGTAAACGCCCTGGTTGTACAGCTCGCGTTCAGATTCGACCCAATCATCTGTCTTCCAGATTCCACTGCAATACAGAGAGAGAGAGTCTCAATCGATTGCGGAAGAACCTCGCTCAGTCGTGCAAGTGGCTCAACCTCTCCGATTAAAGCCTCCTTACTGACTCCGAGGTGTCTGAGGGATCTGAGATCTCGGAGGGAACCAATCATTCCCTCACCTGGGCCGCGCTCTCGATAAGTTGTACTGTAGCTTTCAAAAAAGAAGGTGCAGAAGTCGAACTCATCAAGATTCTGACCGTGTTTTCGAAGAACATCCCCAATGTCATCAAAGCTGAGGTAACAGTCTTCGTCCTCACCACCATAGTCCAGGTCATGGTTAATTGGTATCTGCCTTGCCTCGTCGGGTAACCTAATCGAGATTCCTTTCAGTTTCGGGCAGCGAGTGAGAATTGTCTCCAGTCCTTCGGCATCGATGTATGATTCCATGAGGTCGAAATACTCCAGGTTGTGGTTCTTGTGCTCAGGCCACACAAAGTAGAGTGAATAGCCATACCATGCAGTGCCAAGTTCGTAGTATTTTGAGCGTAGAATTGAGAAGCAGAGGTTCGATAGTCTAAGCACCCTCGATGGCTCCCGGATACTCCACTGCCCTAATGCGAATTTCAGTGAGGTTTACAAGGCGATAGTTTGCAAATGTACCCTTGGAAATGCCCTTTTGTTGGTACTCTTCCATGCTTAACTCTTTCCCGTAGTCTAACACGTAAGGTTCCTCATCAGAAAAGTCAGACTCTTCCTTTTTTCAACGCAATATTCGTCATCGGAAAAGTCATTCCCTTCTTGTACCTCGTCGTCATCTTCATCATGAGAAACTTCAACCTTTCTATCTCTTCGAAGCCAGCCTAGGGGCCTCCCTGCATCCGGGCTTGCACTCAACAGCCAGGGGAGTATCTTTGCCCTGTCGCCTATAGTGCAGTCGACGACCTGCACATGAGGCATATATGCTAGGACAAGAGCAGCAAAGCCAGAATCTGCAATATGTCTTCATCATACGTTTAAGGGCAGGCGGGATGTCCAGATTCTCCATTGCTAATCGAACGAGCGCCTTAGTCGCATTTTCACCTAATATCTCCACCTGCTCTTAGAGCTTGACACAATCGGGAGAGACGGCGCGAACTTGCTCGCCGAGCTGCGGATTCTCGACGAATGTTCTGAGAAGAAGAGCGCCGATGTTTTTTGCGCCCCTGCGGCATTCAATGACGATGGCACAGTACAGCAAAGGTTGTGCGATGCGTCGGATTTGGCGGCAGACCAGGCAGAGGCGCAAGTGCGGCTGAACCCCGATGATCCAGTCGAGCTCCATACAACTACCATTTATCTAGAGGCATTTGGTCCTCCAGTTTGGCAAACATTTTATGCTAGATTTCATCTGTGAACGCCTCCATGGTGGGAAATCACGATGCGAGAATGAGTCGTTCAGTTTTGTCGTTATTACCAATGAACGGAAAGAAGACTATTGACGCGCCGTATTCGTCCGTCAGACCGTGACTTCACACAGTTAGCGCATTATCTTTAACACCTTCCTACCCCTGCAAAGCAGTGGTACCCTAGGGAAGCATGGCTGTGATGATTGAAGACTATGAATGAAGAGGTTGCAAATACATAATGAAAACCACGTTTTGGAGCGCATATAAAGGATCTTGTCAAACCGATAGTCCATAGGCATGTGGATGTCGTTGCCACCAGGCTATTTGTTATCACTCACATTCTTGTACAGCAAAGTAAGAAAAGAAAAAGGTTTCATTTTCAAGTAGCACACCACGGGATATATGATTGGAAAAGATAGGCCCTTCTCTAAGTCGCCATTTCAGAGTCATCTGAGGCTTTAAGCAGTTTGTTCACACCATCGCACTTACACCTGAACAACTCAGCCAAGCTATTTTTGACCTCCATCCGAAGAAGACTCTATATCCATCTTATCTTTCAAGCCGTTTCCTAGCATGTAGCATCTTACGATAAGTTGCCAGCAATACTCAAGGTAGCGGTCCAATTCCTGTTTACACTGAGGATGCAGGGTTTCCCAGAGAGCGGTAGACTTCCTCTCGGGGTGTAGTCTGCATATTCCAGAATGCAATCTAATACTCAACGGGAAGTCCTTTCTGGCATAGTATCCATCTGACGTATGTGACATCTGATGGATTGATTTGATGGCCGACTGGTGTTTCAAAGTCGAGGAATTCTTCGTATGAGATGAGACCATATGGGTAGAACGTCAACGCATAGGCATAATATTTAGCGGGATCTTGAGCCGAGCACTCAGTAGACTCATCATTAGCCTTGAGGCCGACCCCATCATCAGCGGTATCGTCATCATGGAACCAAAAGCAAAAGCGATCCTCTTCCAGCCCATGAAATGCTTCCAACGCGGGACATCAAAAGGTTTCGGATTCCAGCCAAACTGGCCCTTTTCTATACCGAAAAAGCCCCAATGGGGGTACATCGCAACGTCGCCCAGATGTCCTGTCTTTGTACAAGATCGGATCGCCAGCTGATATGCCTTGATATTGCGGTAGTCACCGACAGGCATCCCGGCCTTGTTCCAAGATCCCGGAAAGAAATGTAGAAGGTTGAGTACAATGTACATCTTGACGGCGTACTTGCATATCCTGTCCCAACCGAGGACTGGCGATATACATTGGCATTCGAACTCCTCCCACCAGCCCGGCAGACGAGAGCCTTCATAAGCACAAGATCGAAGTACTGCATCCATTTCTCCATGGAGTATCAAAGTCTTGACGACGTCAAGATTGCGGTATGCTGCTTCGTTGTATTTCTCAAATTCATAACAGTCGTTTTCAATCTTTTCTCGTTGAAATGCGGCCATCTTGCGTTCTCTGAAAGGCATCGCACATCCGCATGTGTCGGATTCATTTGTGTGTATACATAATCCCCTTAGACAAGGTTGAAAAAAGTTTTCGAAATTCTCGTCTTTACTGGGCGAGTACTTCTCAGGATGCCAACGACGAACTGTTGGTGTAATTCTCGTGGCTACCTCGTCTGATATGATGACTTAATCCTCATTGAGAACCCAATATTTCTGAGGATACTGTTTTCTTTGGCGAATAGATTCTTCGCTCACAATCCGCATAAATGCATCGAGGAAGTTGGCGAGTTTTATTTTGCTGTCTGGTTGCGCAAGCACGTGAAGGTTGTAGGCGCCATGTTGACAAAGTATTGGTGTGCTTCAATTGGAACACTGAAGCAAGGTCTTCCCAGGGGAGCTGGTTTTCGTGGTGAGCCATCTAAGTTGTTAAATCTCCCAATCAACAGAGGTCATGGCCGATGAGGACAAGAACTTGTATTGGAATTTACATTCATTGCGGAGCATGCGTTGAGTCACTACGCCGAACTAACATACTGTGCCACAAAGCATTAGAAGGCACAGAAGCATTAGTTTCTTGTCATTTGGAAGACATGTGATTTGTAATTGATAGAAACAGTTGAGTAGCCCAGTAATGGCACCCACTATTAAAACTCGCGAGAAATTATGGTGTCAAGTTTCGTTGCAGAACATGATTTCTCATATTTTGACCTGAAATCAGACAGCCTCGGCTGGCCTCTTCGTAGAATGGAACTTGTAACAAAGCAAAAGAAGAGAAAATCCTGTATCGAATTTCATGACGCAGAGCTCGAGCAAGTTCCGACAAAAGACAAACTTATTGGCTGGCTTGGAGCTCTGGTCGACGGGGATCTCGTTAATGCATTAAACCACGAGAATGAGGAAGATGAAAAGGCTGTTTGTACCGCTAAGATTACGGAAAGCTTTGTTGAACCTGGAGAGAAGCAGCGTCTAGATTTCGACTGTCATCTTCTCGAAGGACACGACTTCCAACACAATGATGTGAACCCCGATCAAGCCATCAATTTACTACCCAAAATCCAAGTCTGTCCGTATCAAGAAAGGGTTCTCACCGATTCGAGGCTCTATGCCAGGAATATTTCCTTCCAGGACGGACCAGGAGTTAGACCAAACTCAACAGCCCCTTGGTGAAGCAGACCAAAACCTCGCCTTTCAGCTATTCCTCCGTGC
>JABSTL010000163.1:0-71241 GCA_013759095.1 Fusarium sp. NRRL 29148
TGGGTTTTTTTTCAAGGTGTTTTTTTCCTCCCGCCGGCAGAATCACTCAATCGCTTTTTTTTTTTTTTAACTCTTCTTCAATTGAATCTGTTCTATACAAACAAAACACATCAATTGTGTAACTTGACATAATTCTTTCTATCAAGGTAAGCTTCATTGAACACGCAACAGTCACACCGATGACTCCCTTTTTTTTCAACCCCGCCACCATCTTTTACGTTTTCGCGACCTTTTCTCACTTCGCTTCTAGCTTCTTTCCTCTTTATCCTATCAATCAACACTTCTTAGCCTGCGACCGTGAAACAGTCGCGATCGCGCATCGTTCCCAATTATCAAATAACGGTCGAAACTCACAATGAGCGAAGCTGAAGCCTCCAAGCCTGTCGAGGCTGTCCAGCCTGAGGTCGACGTTCCTACCACCCAGCCCACAGAAGAGAAGGTTGAAGAGAAGACAGAGCAGAAGGCAGAGGAGTCCACAGAAAAGCCCGAGGAGAAATCTGAAGAGAAGAAGGAGATTTTGAAGACAACAGCCAAGCATGATGATGCAAACCCTCGCAACAACCGCAAATTCGACCCTTCAACCCGTGAGGTCACTGATGACCCTGAGGCCATCCGCAAGCAGGTATGCATAGCTTCACACATCCCCCCTTGCCGCGCGTGCGTGTACTTACTCCTCTAGGTCGAGTTTTACTTTGGCGACTGGAACTTTCCTCAAGACAAGTTCATGTGGGAGTCATGCGGCGGAAGCGAAAACAAGCCCATGAAGGTCAAGACTATCCACTCCTTCAAGCGTATGCGAACATTCCAGCCCTACAGCGCCGTCATCGCTGCTCTCAAGGACAGCAAGTTTCTTGAGCTTTCCGGTGAGGAGGGTGAGGAGGTCATCAAGCGCAAGACCCCCTACCAGCCCATGAACGCCTCCAAGGCCAAGGTCGAAGCCGCTACCGTTTACGTCAAGGGCTTTGGCGATGAGGCTCCTAACACCCAATTCGACCTTGAGAGCTTCTTTGCTCAGTTTGGCGAGGTCAAGGGTCTTAAGCTCCGGCGCACAAACGAGGGTCTCTTCAAGGGCTCCGTGTTCGTCACCTTTGCCGACGAGGATGAGGCAAACAAGTTCCTCAAGATTGACCCTAAGCCTAAGTGGAAGGACCACGATCTCAAAATCATGAGCAAACGAGCTTATTGCGACGAGAAGAACGACCTTATCCGACAAGGGAAGATTGAGCCTAACCAGAGCAACCCCCGCAAGTTTTATGAGGGTCGAGAGACAGGCAAGGGAGGACGTGGACGAGGTGGAAAGGATTCTCGTGGCCGTGGCCGTGGCCAGGACGACTGGAAGCAGAGACGTGAGGACGACCAGAAGAACGGTTTTAAGGATCGACGAGGTGGGCGCGGCGGCCGAGGAGGTCGTGGTCGAGGCCGTGGCCGTGGTGGACGCGATGGTGGACGTGACCGTGATCAGTCCAAGGATGAGGTCAAGCACAGCAGCAACGAGTAAGCCGCCCTAATCATTATACTAAGGGGTATCTGCTAACATTTTACACAGTACCACCCCTCGCATCCAGTCTACCGCCGACGAGTCTGCCGATAACAAGAAGCGAAGCCGCGATGAGGATGCTCCCTCCGGCGAGCCTGCTGCCAAGAAGGTCGATGTCAAGGCCGAGTAGGTCAAGTTCAAGACGAAATTAGAATCACTCATCTGAATCGAGGAGGAAAATGGAACCAAGAAACGACCAACGTCATTTAGGCTGTTCCATATATTGAGCAAAAAAAGGGGTGGTTCAAAACCATAAAGTTTTGTGAAAGGGAGATAAAGCGGAAACCGCAACAACTGTATTATGGGATCTTTTTACGGAGCAACCAGGTGCTTTGCTATCCTTTCCTATTGTCTATCACGGGTTTATAGATGGCTAGTGGCATTTGACAGATTGTCAAACAAGTGATACTAATCGCAAGTGACTTTATCTCCATTATCGCAATTCCCATTCGTTTTCTCTATATGGCCCCCTTCCTTCTCAGAAAACACCCTATTTTACTTCATGGCGACTCTATACAGAGTAATCCAGCTTCTTATCGCCAATGACGCCCCAAAACTCTTCGATAAGCTCTTTTTGGCCACTTGGTGCTCCTCGCACAGCAAGATATACACGTGCCTCAAGCTCAGGATCCCAATTGCCTGGGTTTCCATGTACCATGCGCCCACCAGCCTCGTTGAGGATCGCCCATCCAGCACAAACATCCCACGCCCAGCATCCACCCTCCCAGTACAAGTCTACCTGTCCCGCGGCCACAGCAGCAATGTTCAGCGCAGCAGAGCCCATCGACCGCAACGAGTGAACCATTGATCCGCCGTTTTCGGGAGTCGCTGTCAGCTTTCGGAATGCTTCGACCTTGATGTCAAAGTTGGGTCCGTCACGTTGCGCTCCCCATTCGACAGCGACGAGAGAACTGCCGAGGCCCTCGATTGGTCGCGGTGAGCGTGCGAGAGGAAGACGGCGGGGTTCTTTTCCACGACCGTGTGTGAGGAAGGCGCCGCGGCCCTTAATAGCGGTGTAGAGTGTGTCGAGCCAGGGGTTGTAGATGACGCCAACGGCAGGCTGACGATCGATTGCGAGACCGAGAGAGATACAGGCGCTGGGGAACGAGTGCACGAAGTTCGTTGTTCCATCGATTGGATCGACAACGAAAGTTGGCTCAGGGCCAAGTCTCACTCCAGGCTTGTATGTCTCTTCGCCCATGAAGGAGATCGAAGGGAATGATGAGGAGAGGCGGGTTGATACCATCTTCTCGACGCCCTTGTCTGCTTCAGTAACAATGTCCACGGCTGCAATTGTGTCAGCTACAAAACTTATCATGGGCAGAACATGATCGTACAGTTGAGCTTGGTGTCGGTGTCGAGCTCAGCAGGATTGGCAGCCAAGATCATGGCTCCGGCCTCGTAGGCCACTGAGACGAGCTCATCATGAACAGCTTGAAGATCGATATCGTTCATTGTGTATAATGTCTCTCTTGTTGTTGACTGGACAAGATACGATGGTATTATGATGAGGAGGAGGAGAAACAGATTTATGGAGGGGTTCTCGATTATTTGGCGGGGCAGCTGAAGCTGACGTCTGTGAGGGGCCGAATGCCGGGGCCGGTCAGAACGGACCATCCGGAGCTTCTCAACATTGCAGTGAACAGGGGCGAAATAGCACGTTGGGTTTATGTTGTGCTTCAATTGGACACCTGGCATTTCTCGATCAGATTTAGGGATAGAAATGCCGCGGATTAGGTGTCAAATCACTATCGACAGGAGTGATACAAGACTTCCGTTAACTACCAAATGAATAAAAGAACCTTCGGAGCACATACACAATGTCATGATATATCAGAATTCCACCCGACCAAGTCCAGGCTCTGCATGAACCACAGGTTCTCAAGCCCAGTAGATAAGAAAGAAAGAAGGAAAGGCAAACATAGAAAATTCGCAGACATCCCATAATCGCGCAGCTTTTGTCTCGTCTTCCGCAACGTACTCGACTCATTCAGCCCATGTCTTGTCTTACATGTTCTCCCTAAACACAGACCGTCGCTCTGTCGGACTGCTCTCGGCGCTGCCGCTTCTGTTCTTGGGTTTCGCAACTCCCGTGTCGATAGGTCGAGGGCTCACGCCGCGCAAACTTGAACCAGCATCGTCATCGAACGGGTTTCGCCCTCCGGGTCCCGATGCAGGGCTTCTGCTTGCTCTACGCCCCCGATCTTCCTCTTCATCGAAACCTCGACCGCCCGGCAATCCCGGTGTCGCCGAGAGGTTCATGTTGTAACCACCGCCGTATCCGGTGTCCCGACCGCGACCACCAACGTCCTCCTCATAGTATCCATATTGGTCTGCTTCGTTTCCAACGCGCGAGTCCCACGCTTCATCAGGATCCAGTGGACCAAAGCCGCGACGGCCGCGAGCACCGCCGGATTGCTCGTAAGCGCCTGCGGCGGATCGGTTGTTACGGTTCTTGAATTTGCGAATCTTGTCGTTGAACCAGCCAGCGATGCCGCTAGGCGCGGGCTGTATTCCATAGCCGCTATCTTCCTTATGCCATGGCAGATACGATGCAAGACTTGGAGGGGGGAGCTGGAGAGATAGGGTATTAGCTTGATTGAAAGGATTGGGACCGCAGGAATTGACATACGCCGAGTCTGCGAGCACGAAGCTGTGTGAATACAACCCATCCAACAGCTCCTGCAACGAGAAGTACAATAATGGCGATCACGATGCCTCCTGCTGTCGACACCATCTTTCTGTGATCCCGCTTCTGAGTGTCCAAGGAATTTGCGATGCGATCAGTCGCGTGGTGACGAAAGACGAGATAGTGAGACAGATGCTGGTCGAGCGCAAAACGCAATGATTGGGTTATCTACTTTGGTGTTTGAATACTGATAATCCACCGTGGGAAGGAAAGATATAATGAAGGGTTATTTTCGCAAGTGAGCTTTGGCGTCCTTTGTTTGACTTTGGCTTGTCGTGTTGGGATGAGGTGACGGTGGTTCGTCCAAGCTCCTACAGTCGGGTGCAAGTGCAGCATGAAGATGTCACTGACTGAGGTGGGCTTCAATTGGGATGCGATGAGCGCTAGAGGACTGGACGGGAAAAGCTTAGGGTGGCCCACTTCTGTCAGCACCCACGAACTAGGGCTGCTTACAGTGGGCTTGGCGCTGGTACCGGCTCTGAATTTAGTATCTGGCCCGCTCTAGTGGAGAAAGGCGTATAAGTCCCTGCAGAGTTTCATATCTAATTCCCTGCCCAAGAAGTCTCAACCCTCAGTTGCAACAACAGCCAATGCTTGCATTCACACATCCATGTCAATTGGACTTCTTTCCAAGGTTAAGCAGCGTGAAAATGATTTAACTGTTCTGGCGCGTCGCACTTATAGCTTCCTCCTATCTCATCAAAAAGTTACGGACAGCATCTATTTCATTCCTCGTATTCCTCACCTGAGCAAATCCACTCCCTTGCATCCGAGTCTATTTCAGTTCATTACAACGACTACCAGCCTCTTCGAATAGCAAAAAACATGCAATTAACCGCTCTGTATATCCAACTCGTCTTGGGGGCTCATACCTTGATACCGCACTTATCCCAATGCCCTCCCTGCCTCGCAAACGACAAGCTCTCCACGAAATCCTCCAGCTTACATCGTCCATACTCATCTCCCCCACAACTCTCCATTTCCATAACTCTGTCATTTATCACCACCCTCACGTATTCTTCCCCCTTCTCTTCATTTGTAGCGCCGCACTCGAGCTTCTCTACATACATCCGCGCAGCAAAGGGAACTACCCATGCCGATGAGTAGCCGTGTGCTCGGATAGCTGGCACGATATGGTGTTTCGGTAGCTTGCTTGTCGAGTTGTACAGACCCATTGCTGAGAAAATAGACACCATAGTGTTGTCGTGGCTAAAGTCTGCATATAGCGCCCTGTTCAGGGGAAATGTCTCAGGATTGGCGTCCAACGTGCGATTGGTTGTGGTGTGGTCATTAACAGACTTCCTCGTCAGTCGAGAAACAAGCTCGTTGACGTATCCTACACCCTGTGTCGGTCCCATTGCGTTGCCATTACCATATTCATAATATTTGCCTAGAGTCATGTAGTAATCGTAGCTTCGCCAATCTTCTGTGGAGAAAAGGTCGCAGAAACGGGATTGTCCTATACCATCAGGAGTGTTGACTGTGTTGAAAGGGCACAGATCCATGAGATAGATCGTCTCCTGTAACGACAATTTGGCTCTGTGCAGATTCCTGTTCAGTCTATCCCGAATAGGAGGCAGGAATTTGTTTCCCCAGGCGGTCTGCGCACTGTTATCACCTATCTCACCGTTGTCCTCGAACGAGCTACATGTTCCATGTGACAGTGTGTTGTTGATACCGGGCTCCTCGGGAATTACAAGAATGCCATCGGTGTAGTCATCTCCAGACTCTCCTCGAGAGGCATAGAAGCCTTGTGTGAAGTTGTGAGACGACATGATAACTCTGTCGGATCCTGATGCCCTGATGAAAGGTTCCGTCTTTTCAGCGAGTCCGATGTATCGATCATAAAAAGCCTTTCCAGAATCAATCATCTGGTCTTGACCAAAATCGGTCAGATCCTCAGATCCAAGGTTGTATTCGTAGTCCTTGAGCCACTCGTAGCCCTTGCCATAATTGGTTACTGATTTCTGGAGGCGAGCAATGGTGGCGCTGTATGCTGTAGTCTTGCCAGCGGTGGGATATCGAGCTCCATGACGAGACAGGGCAATCCCTATGATCACCTCGCAATCATCCGGTGTCGACGAATCAATCTCTGATGGGACAGAGAAGAAGGAAGAATATTGTCCCCAGAGCTTGGAAATGTCATTGCAGCTTCCGTCATATTCACATCCCGATGACAGTGTGCTTGCGGATGTTAGTTTGGGGTCAAATGTGAGATGTGGATGAGGATGCTCACTTGTTGTGAACCCAAATAGCGAGAACTGTGATCAATGCAATTGTGCTGATTACCATGACAAGGCAGCTCCATCGTCGAGTCTCTCGACGCTTATGCTCTGTATGCCAGTTCTCAAGTCGCTCTGCGTCCGCATAGCTCTCTTCGGCTTCTTCATCACTTCCAGATAGTAGTCGCCCTCTCTCAGCATCGGGATCAGATGCTTCTGAGCGATTCGCTTCTGAAGGCGCGCCGTCGCGCGGAATTCGAACCATTTCTACTGATTCGGTTATCTTGACAGGGATGTTTGTAGATGTTTTTGAGAGCCAATGACTCCCTGTGAGGGCGATAAGGTTAAATTAGTAAAGGCTGATGCGAACAAACACGCAAGGTTTGAGGTATTAGGTTGCTGGAGGCTCTTTCTTTGATAGCCTTGCACTTTAGTCGCATTCGTTGGCTGGCAATAGTGTTGATTAAGCTGAGCTAAGTATCCCTGAATGTTGGAGGTTCAAAGACACTTCACTTCACTTCAGGTGAGAGTGGGCCACGTGCATGGTCATGAGGCTGACGAATGAGGCACCATTAGCCACATGCTGATGTCTTCAGCAGTTGTTACAGTGATCGCGCTCAGTCGTTAATCGGTGAAACGATGATACAAAAATTCAGAAGAGGAATAAACACGCACGACGATAAGAGTTGAGTAATTAAACCTCTTTCAGCATCATGAGTTGGTTTGGCGTTGGTGCTATTATTAGATTACACCAATACCCTAAAGTTCAGTGATGAAGACGACATATGAAGTGGAAAGTATATATTGGATGGAATATGCCGCTCTAGGCGGACTAAATTGCAACTAGCTGTATCATGCAGATCTCAAGATAACATCTCTGCTCCCATACCTCCAGTTAGAGGAAACATGCCGCCCAGAAACCAGTTCTTTAATCCAAAACCTATTCCCAAATAATTTATCCCATTACCGTAGCGTTCCAAATACCCAAAAGACCTTGCTTGCCACGTAGTCTAGCTACAGGGCAGCAAGCTGTAGTACGGATGGTATCATCAAGTGTATAAGTCATAAAAACGTTGAAGAGAAAACGCGGGGTATAAGCCAGAATATCCAACATTCCTTCACATTGCAACACCGACACTCCTCCTTTGAGGTCGGGCATCATTTCTACCAAACGTTGAAGTGGCGAACCGTGAGATGAGGGGCTCATCCTGTGACACAGTAGCTGTGCTACCCACAGAGCATGTTGTCGGGACAGTACGATTTTCGTCATCCGATTCCCAAGTACTGGCCGTATCGATTGACTCTGTGCTCCGCCGATGTCCTGATGCTCCGCCCAGCGAAACTTGGTAAAATCCTTGGTTGCCCCTGATAGGATGAGGAGCGTTGGTGACAGAGTCGAAACTCATGTTGCGGTTGTGCTGTGACCCGGGGAAGAGCCAGTTCGACACCCGGGAAAAAGACTTCTTCTTCCTCAGAGGAGGTCGAAGTACTAAAGGTAGAGGTGGCGGTGGGGGCATATCACCTCGCCTTGGGCGAGAAGGAGGGGTAGAAGGTGACCTTTTCTCTCCAGGAGTTCGGGATCTGCGAGGTGGTATGATCGGAGTTCTCACAGGCGTACGAGGAGACCTGATGGGTGCTGTGTGTGGCCTTTCAATGATATCGGAGTTGAGTCTCTGAGCAAAAGAAGGGGCAGCTGGGGGCAGAGCCGGAATTGACGGCATGGGCTCCAGGTCTGAATAAGTCAGCGGGAGCGGTTCGTCCCCAGGTCCATAGATCGAGCTCATACCGGGCATTGTCCGGGCGGCCGAGTAGGGAGTTGGTGGTCGACTGGGAACATAAAGACTCTGCCTCTCGATGACGTCGTCAATTTGCTTCTGGAGTTTTTCAACCTCTAGCATAGCACTCGCGACTCGTTCCTTGACCTTTTCCACATCTGGTGAGCTATACGCACGAGGACGCCCCCTTGACTTGGGGGGGATCAAGGGCGGGATCTCATCTTCTCCATGAGAGGAACTAGGAGCACTCCCTAGGGCTTGGCGGCGTGGAAAGTGAAATGACATAGGAGAATCTGAGAAGCTCTTCTGGTGCTCTAATGAAGGTTTCGTTTCTTCGGGTTGGCTATCTGACAAATCTGACACACACTCAGAATAGTCTGACGAGGGGGCCGGGTTCGCAGGTCTTGGTTCAAAGTGAGGCATGATAGGAGATACACCATCGTCGGACTGATAGATGCTCAACTCGAGCGGGCGGTAAGGGCGATGAGGTAACTGTTTCGCAGGCCGAAGATTCGAGGCTCTCGATGGCGTAGGTTCAGGATAATCAAGAAATGGATCGGCGGCAGTTGATACATGGCGAAAGTCTGAAGGGGCTGAAATGAGCGGCCGGCGCGAACTTGAAGAGAGTGACCAGAATCTCCTTCTCTTTGACGAGATGCTGTCTCTCGTAGACCTATCCGACATTTTACGATGCTCCGGCATTGCAACAGGCTGGGGATGGTGAATTGGTTGGTCGTATATTACTGGACATGAACGCTTCTCATCGACTTGGCCTATCAGCAACTGGTCGTCGCTCAAGCTGCCCACGGGCCACGAAATGTTCAAAGTTGAAGACGAATCCGAGGCCCAAGCATTGGCAGTGTGGGCAGAGGTAGAAGTAGACATAGACTTACTACGACGCGGCCTCCTGTCCTCTGAGGAGACCAGCGGTGCGCAGCAGAGAGATAGCCACGATGGCCAAGAGGCTGCTTCAGAGCCATGGGCACCGTGAGAACCGGCGTGTGTCATGCTGCGAAGCTCTCACTCACGTCATACCGAGAAGGCGTTTAGAGTGTTGGGTGAGAAGAGAATGGCGGAGAGAAGGACGATTGGTTACTCAACGAAGTGAAAAGAGAAATGGCTGAGAGGCTGAAAGACAGATCAACGTATGGAGATAAGGTGGGATATGAGTGTGTATGTATGTATGTATGTATGTACAGTACACTCCTTCGTAAATGTAAGCCAGCACCAGTACTAGCACATGCAGAAGAGGAATAGAATAGGACAAAAAGCGAAGCAGACGGGAAAGCTGCAGGAAGAGGACCAGGGACCCGGCAGGTAAAAGAACAAGAGAAGCAAAGCAGCGGCAAGCAACTTGTAATGCAGCCCAGCCCATCTCGTGGATGACGGCCGGGCCGCGACATTCCCATGGTAGTATACCCACACCCATAGAGGCAACAAACGACAGTATTGGCACCATGTCCCTGCTACGAGTCTGTAGTGGGATCTGGGTTAGTTTCAGGCCCCGTTACGATCGAAATTTAAAAAAATTAAATAAGAAAAAAAAAGGCGGCAGCCAAGGGAGATGCAAGACGACGTATCGAGTGGTTGACGATTGTCCAAGACGAACCCACGGTGCAGGTGATGGACCGGGGTCGGTTGTCTCGCCGGACCAGTCGGCGCTTAGAAGACAGTCCTGACGGACTCCCGATCATGTTAGCGCTCCACACCCACTCTATCAAAACACCACAGAGACACATTGACTGGGCCACACGTAGTGCCCGAGATGGTGTCGCTGTTGAGTCGAGTCAAGTCGATGTCGTGCATTTGGTTCCACTCTATTCCACTTCCAACTCGTCCTTTGGCTGGTCATGGATCCTTCCATTGACTTTTTGGTCTGCTTGTCCTTGCCACAAAAGACCCCAGACGAGGTCTCGTGCTGCTACCGTATTGGATAGCCGCGTGAGATGACGGGGTTTGAGGCCTTTGCCTGTGTTCGAGGCTGTGTGTCGTCACGCTGCGCATTTCTCACATTCTCTCGTCGAACTGGTGTGAACTTGGGTCTTGGCGAAGGCGCCGTCAAAGCATGAGTTCCATCCATACCCAAGTTGTCATTTGGTCTGGCCTGGCATGTAACCTTGAACAAGAGACGTTCTTCGTCAGACGTTGTACAGAGCGCATGTTCAAACAACAAAGGTCATAGCTCTTAGCCCTGCTCTCTACGGTAAACGCACAACAGAAGCTTGCCTCGCTTGCTGGCCCCTAGTGCAAATCCTAGCCTTGTCGACTCTGTTTGCCTTCCTGGAATTGGCATCTGAAGTTGCATCCATACATCTTATTTGGGGTTGCACCACCGGTTTGGGCAATACCCTGGTCCTGCCGGGCTGATTGGTAGATGCACCCCGGAACTTGGTCTCTTCATCATCTCTCTTCCATCAAATCGGTATGCTGCACGTTTTATTACTCTTCCAATTTGCGACTGACAACCGCGTTTGTCTGTGAGCTGTGAAATACTAGTGTCTCTTGAAACGTGGGAGCTTCAGGAACGCCTGTCAATCTGCCCTCTCATCGAATCCGGATGCTCCTTTGGACCAGGCTTGTTATTACTTGGCCAAGAATTGGTCGCTACATCCCAAAACAGCCGTGAAAGATGTTTCATATCACCCAGAAGAGTGATGAGCACGAAGTCATTGTGATGACCCGTATTCTGGCGTGAGCTGACGCGATACGATTCGCCTGCCTTGAAATCTTGAAATCTTGAAATCTTGAGACAAAATAAACTAAACGATGATAGTCCCGAAATTCTATTAATATTTGGCTCAGGTAGACCAGAACGGCTGAAATGCATTTCTTGGCCCTTCAGTGGTATCTGATGGTAAGCGGCCATACTACGTTGATAGCAATGTCGTACCGCAATTGCCTCTTCCCCTCTCAGCCGGAGAAACAATGCACAGCCCGGCTTTTGTCTCAGTGAGAGTCGCAAAAACCACTAAACACCAACAAACAAGGTGGGATGGCTAGGATGGTAGGATGGCTTCATTTGTGGGGTCAAGAGGAAGCGTGCCAGAAAAGTACGGTGTTTGGACACTAGGGCACCTCGACTCAGAGAGACAAAGGGTTAAACCGTGCAGTTGGGTCGGTGTCAAGCTTGATCGACAGCCGGACCGCTCCCTGTTGCTGCTGCAAACATCCATGGTTGTTAGCTTAGTAGGGAGTCGCGTAGTGTTGTTTGCTTTTGGGCCCTGCGTGCGAAATTCCGTTGCGCTTCCTTCCGCTGCCTTGTCTTCAGATGAAAGTGTTTACTGAGGGGTACCCCTGACTTTGCCATTCCTTGGTTCTTAAAATAGCGACTCTTAAGTTGAAGCATGAGTGGCTTCGCAACCTTGGCTTGGCTGCTTGGCTAGCTTTGGCAGGGATGCATAATGAAAAGATTTAGGCAAGTCTAGCGTATGCTAGAGGGCCTTTACATCGGCTTTTTTGTCACTAACGATAAAGGCCCTGAGTTTTCTTGCTTGCCCTACAGGGTTTCTGAAGATACTGGAGACAAAAGCCCGTTCACATGCGATGGTATGTTCGCCATCAAGCACAAAGTAGCAGATGATGAATGTTCAAGTGGCGACCTTTATTCATTCTGGCTGGTGGGGGTTTTTTTTTTAGAGCGTCCCGCACAAGGCGCAATAATCAGTTCGGAGGGCGAACTGTCTCAGTCTTGACTTCGGGAATGGTTGTCGAAAAAGACGGAGGATACTCTCATGTATATTTTCCTTGTCTCTTGCGCAGTTGGCTCCTTCCACTCTGCAGCGGCGGATGCAACGGGAGTGGCGCATTTGACTTCACGATGTGGGATTGATGCGGTCTCGTCGTTTTGTGAGTGGAGTTGTTTGATTTGTTTGACTCGTTCTGTGTGGGAAGAGTAGCAGTCGATTAGAGGCCGATGGTGATAATTATCTTCCGCCAAGATTTATTGCAAGGCAATGCTGTTGTTTTATGCAATGTAACCAAGTCAGGCATCACTTGTCCACCACTTCAAGGAAATGTTGAAGGCATTGGAAGAGCGAATGCAAGTTGCTGAGAGTAGCATGCAAAGATCCACGCCACATGCAAGACCTCCTCTTGCTTCAGGGGAACCATCTGGTATCCCTCGCAATGCCTCTATCGTCCCAACGTACAGACAGGTTCCATTGTGCTATGGTGTGTACCTTTAGCTTTTGAACAGCTCAAAGTCCAGTCTCTCAAAATACAACAGCCACAACACAAAGAAACATATGGACGGCCAAACAGCACCACAGATCACGACGACTATGTGCTCTCAATTGAGATATCGTTGGCCTATGTCAAGATTTGTTAGGTTCCATGTTATTGACCCCAAGACTTGAAGAATCGGCAGATAAACTTTAGACGCCGGGTAATAGATCTACCGACCGTACACCTTGGTCACTGCTGGTCCCTACCTAATTCCGAATCTGGCAGAAGGGATAGCGGTCACGCGCGGCAAAACGCCGAAAAGTCAAGTGAATTCATGGATTAGAGATCTAGATTGCGACAAGCTCCGAGGTCGTCAAAAATGGGCAAACGAGACTTCAACAGCGGAGATGGCGCTGCTGTTTTTCGCAAGCGCCAGAAAGTCGTACACGAGACGCCAACGAGCGAAGAAGTCACCTCGAGCGATCAATTGCGCAATCTGCTGTCCTTCGACCAGGATTTGCGCAACGCCAGGCACGGTAAGTGACGATGTTATTGAAGGCACCAACAAACTAGAACTGATACATACCCCTGTAGGTCTTCAGTCTTTCAAGAATCTCCTCGATCAAATAGTTCACGAAGAGGGCGACCGAAGAGCCAACCTCGACATTCTACATGAATACCTCGAAGCCGCCAAGCCCAGAGATACATCCGAAGATGCAGTCTTTCTCAACGATATCATGGAAATGTGGTCTTTCGCCGTGCAGGTTAACAATGATGGTGTCATGTCCTCTGTTGCTGTTGTTCTGGCTTTGCTACTCCAGATCCTCTCAGGCTCACTACAGCTTGTCAAGCATGGTCTCGGTATCTGCCAGACCCTTCTCCAAGAACAGCAATTGAAATCATTGGCAAAGAATCTGTCAGCAGAAAAGAGCAAGGGTTTTATCATCTCACCTACTCTCCGTCTCCTTCGAGAAGCTACATGCCTAGATGGGGGCGCCTATGCGAAGCGAATCTTCCGCTCTCGAAATTTCACATTGACATCGCTTGGGCGAAATCTTGAAATCGGGCATACTGGAGATACGCATGAAGATGTGCGCAAAGCTTCCGTCAGAACAAATGCTGTCCGTTTTTTCTTGAGCCTTCTCAAGTTCCTGGGTTCAGACGGGCGTAAAGAACTTGTATCGCAGAAGGAACTTTTGTCACATGTGACTTATATGATCAAAAGCGACCCTGCCTACCTCGTTGTGGATATTCTCGACTCTTTAAAGCTCTATGTCCTCAAAGATGACAAGGTCCCCAGAGAAGTCAAATTCCGATGCTTCAACACCAAGTCGTTGGTGCGCTTCTTAGCTCTATACACATACACCAGCGATGGCGAAGATGTCGATGAGAAGTCAACGGTGAGCTATAAGGCCCACCAACTCCTCATCTACATCTGCACGACGCCTACTGCTGGTATTTTATATCCTTCCACTGGTCTATACCCCAAAGAGTCTGAAGAGGACCCAGCGCCAAGTAGGCGTGCTAAGGCTGGTACACAGGGCGCTCTCTTCGCCGACAGATATAAACAAGACATTCCTGTGTATAACTTTGTTCTTGCCGAATTCTCTCAAAAGTTGCGTCCTTGGTCCAGTTTGAAACATAGCGAGCTTCTGGTAGCAATCTTCACTGCTGCCCCTGAACTTGCTGCAAAATATTTTCTAAGCAACCGATCTTTCACGTTCGAACCAAAGTTATCTATGACATGGATTGGATATGCCGCGTTCCTTTTCAACACTATGCAACTACCTCTCCCTCCTCGCTTCGGAGATCGATCGCGATCTGCCAAGGCACCTCCTCCCACGTCCATCCTCCTCGACAACATTATTCCGCTCCCCATCAATCAAAAAGTTCTGATCCGATGTCTTTCCTCCAAATCCAATCTCACATCTTTCTTTGCTACACGCATTCTGATCGTGGCAATCGAGAAGTTAGCTGAAGCTGTCAGGATGCATGAAGAGGTTTCGAAGGGCAGTGATACTGTCTGGGCAGAAGCGAGCCGTCGTTTAATCGATACTTTTTGCCAACGTATTCCGGACATGAAGGAAATCGTTCGGTCTTACAAAGGAATACCAGTTGAGAACGTTCTCCATAAGACCATGGCCAGTCGTTTGCTACGCCTTTACTATGAGGTTATTCCCCAAGTTGCTCTTGCTGCCAACTTTGACGTTTCGCCTTTCTTCACAGAAGCTCTCAAGTCGCTCAACAAGGAAAGCAAGCAGCATGAGGACGAGTCACTAAGAGTTATGGAGCTCGAGAACTTAGTGTCAATTGCCAGTTATTCCCCTGGTATGCGTTGGTTCTCAAGGATAGACAATCTCATTGATGGAGCAGGATTGTCGCCATACACCGCCCTCCTACGGCTGCTTTGTGATAAGAAGCGAGATCTTCCTTTCCAGCAGCTGAAGAAGGTTCTAGGCGAGGTCGCAGTTGAGAACCAGATGGTAACGAAGGCGTCCCTGATGAGCCCACTATTCGAGGCCCTCCAGACAACGCTAGCCGACGCCAAGGCAAAGCCAATGGAGAAAGTTTGGACATATGTTGACAACTGCGTCAACCGATGTGCCTCCTCGCCAATCAAGTATCTCGATTTGTTAGAAACATATGCCCAGGAAGATGGTGTATTATCTGGTAGTGAGACTGCTTTGGTTGACGTGACCCTAGTAGAGCAGTTGTCGTTTGCAATGGGCTCTGCTAGCAGCGATGAAGAAGCTGCGCTTGGCCAGCTCTTATCTTGCTACTTCTCTACTTCATACAAATTCAAGCCAGGAAAGCAACTCACCAAAGCTCTATACAAACGCATCTCAGGACAGTTTTCATCAAGCAAGGTCAAGATGAAAAAACTCAAGGAGGACAGATCTAATGATACAGATGCTGATGAAGATATGCCTGATGCCGATACTGTTGATGTGAAGGGTTCAAAAGATGGCTCGACCATTGATTCTTCAAAGCTCAAGGCTATGCTTCATGTACCACTCCCCGAAGACGAGGATACCACAGCTTTGACAAAATGGGCTGGCAAAAACGCTGAAGACCTTGTTGAAGACGGCTGGGCAGCAGCTTTGATTCGCCTCCTCGCCTCTCCCCATACCAACATCCGCAAGGAATCCCTCACCAGCATTCTCAAGATGGCTGCCAAGCTCAAGGAATCTTCATACGGAGAAAAGGAACAAGTTTGGCTCCTCTTGTGCGAACTTGCCGAGTCATCGCGTGATCAAGTTGACAAGGGCACAGTCCCTTCTGCCTTCACTGCCTTCGCCATCCACGCTCTGGATGTCCTGAAGAATCCACTGCACCCACTCTACCCCAAAATCAACAGCTTCCTCACACGCAGCCCTGTCTGGTCTGCTGAAAAGCTTCCCCTCGCCCACGACATTCTTCACGGTGAACCCTCAGAAGATGATAAGTATTACACCGAAATCACATGGCTTCTCACCTACCTCCTTGACAGCTTGCGCACATCCTCCGACCTTGGCATCTTTCATCGCAAGCGATGGTTCGAGAAGATACTCGCTCTCGGTGCTAACCCTTACTTACGTGTCAATCTACGAACTCGTCTGCTACGTCTATTGTTTCGCGCGACTTGCATCGAAGGCGGTAGCACCACGTTGACGACTCGCTTCGGCATCCTCAGCTGGCTGGACTCGCAACGGGCTGCATTTGAGGGAGGTGAAGAGGCAGATGTAATGGTTGCACTCATGACAAGGGTATGGGAGACATGTGATCAAGAAAAGGTCAAGGTCTGGAGTAAGGGTGGCGTCGAAAAGTTACTTGCCAGGCATAATTTGTAAAGATGAATGGATTGGATAAATAAGCTACACAAATTCATACATATAACTGTCAATACCCAGCATAAGAAGACGCCAAAGACCTCCACGTATCAAGGAAACGAACATCTCCTATTAGTTACTCAAATGCTCGCGATCTGTGCAGTCGACTTCAAGCATCAATTGAGAAATGCATGGTGTCAATGTTATCACTGAAACATCATTGTTCAAATTTGTTCGTACATATATGTACAGATCCATCCATCTACCAAACAATAACCAGAACGGACACCATAAAGACGACAAAATATATATACCCCTGGACACAAAAGGTACTCTCCCTCGCTGACTACCCCACGCATTAATATGGATAAGAGCAGCCTTTTCGTTCTGCCGTTAACAAAAATGTTGAGTTTTTAATTTCCCATCCAAAATTCGCCGTTGTAAAATATGAACACTCTCCAAAACAGATTTAAACAAGATTATCGCAAGGCTGTATGGGCATTATAACGACCGTCTCAATGGATACATGCTGAGTCTAAACAGTCTACAATTGGCCAGAAAGCAGGGCTTCAGTTGCTGAGAAATTGTTAGCATGAGATCGAATGAAATGAATGGGTTATAGAGTATTGACTTACCAGAGTTGATGTAGGCCCTCTTCGCGTCTAGAGGAACATTGAATCGCCTCTCCAGCTCTTGCTTTATGCCCTTCTTGGTGACAGTCATCAAGTCAGCTGTCTTGAGGATGTCGCGAATCTCGGCGAGGAGGGCATCATCACTAGGCATGCCAACCATCTCCTCGGGAGAGAAGAACTGCGAGCCACCAAACTGGCTCGCACGGTTGCCAGGCATCTCAGAATGGGTCAGAGACATGCGAGACATGTTCTGGTGGCCGAAGCCAGCTGTTGAGCCAGGGCGGCTGGGCTGGTAGCCACCACCATACTCAGAGAAGGGTCCCTGAGCCTTGGTGGCATAACTGTAACCAGAGATCTCTGATCGCACATCATCACGAGCAGTCTGGGTTTGTGTCTCCCAGAGCTCGGCTTGGTACTCCTCCCACTTCTTGCGAGGGATCGAGTTAGGATCAAACTTGCCCTCGTCTGAAACAACGATCTTCTTACCGGCCTCGCCAGCAATAACTCGAGTGTTGCCCCAGTTGAAGTCATCCATGTGCCAGAAGGAGTACAGGGGCAGACCGAAAGAGAAGACAGGAATGGCAGCAATATACATGATCATCCAACCGACCATCTCCCACTTGCGTCGGAGGATGAAGATGACAGCCTGTAGACCGTAGATGGCACCAAGCAACAAGAAAGCTGTAATAGGCACAACTGACGGGTTGGTAGCGACTTGGTAAATCAGGTACACGATATACATGACAATGACAGGTTGGACGATAGTGCTCAGAAGATCGATGAAGACAACAAAACGCATACTGAAACAGCAGAAGCCGCAAAGCTGGGCCAAAGGAATAAGCTCAGCCAAGTTGTGCACGGTAGAGTTGATCCAACGACGTCGCTGAGACAGGAAGACAGACCAAGAGTCAGGAGCAATAGTCCAGGCTTGTGCGCTGAAGAGGTACTTTGTCTTGTACTTGGAGTGATACTTGAGGAGCAAGGTAGTGAGATATCGATCCTCACCAAGATGGAGCAAGTTCTTCATGTGCAGGGTATCAACACGAATCGTGGAGTAGTCTTCAACGATCTCCTTGCTGACGAACAAAGGCTTGCCGGTCTCCGCAGCGCGAATTCGATACATGGAGAAACAACCAGGCAAACAAGTGACTGAGCCGAACAAACTCTCGAATGCCTTGGACAAGTTGTGTGAAATCCAGTACTCGTAGACCTGAATCATAGTGATGAAAGAGCCCTTGGCGTTGGTGAGAGCGGTTTCACCACAGCAAGCAATCAGGCGAGTATCATCTATGAAGGCTGAAATCATTCGAGTAGCTGAGTCTGGAGCAACGACAGTATCGGCATCGATTTGGAAGAGATATTCGTAGAAGGTTGGATTCACGCCAATAATATTGCGGATCTGGTGATACATCTCCAGCTCCATGGGACTCATGGCAAGGTTGTAGTGGACGCGGTTGAGGAAACGCATGAGAACCATCTGGGAGTCTCTTTTACCACGGTTACCAGGGCGAGAAACCTCAGAAGGCTTGCCCACCTTGACAATGACCATGAAGGGGACGATGTGGCCTTGGACCTCGTAAAGACCCGAGTAGATCTTACCCATATTATGCTGCTTCATACCCTCACCGAGAGCCTCGAAACTGAGAGGCTCGGGGTCGACGGTTTCGGAGACACCAAGAATATCCAGCACGATGCGAGGCGTAGGCCTGTCGTTACCTTGACCGATAATCATACCGTCACAGACAACGACAAGAAGCTTACGCTTATCATCATACTTCATGCGAGAAAGCGAGTCAATAGCACGTCGCAACGAGTCTTCATCTTCGGTATAAGCGGGGATCATACACATGACGAACTTGTCAAGGTTCTCGGGCACGTTCTTGCCACCGAATTGGAGCGCAGCAAGGAACTTGAAGACCAAGATAGATGCGAGCATGACTGAAATAGCCAAGATGAAGTACGTAGCGAACTGACAGCGGACGGAGTTTCGAGTATCTGAGTCACCAATGTAGAAGAGGTTGTTCAGGCAGGTCTCCATGCGTTGTTTCTTGACAGGGCTGAGTTTGATGTTATCCCAGTACTTAGAAACATCCTGACCCTTGGCAGTTCGGAACAGCTGGACGACACTGTCCTCCATGAAGTCTGTGGCACCTGGGATGTTGGGAGTAGGCTTGCCGGCCTTGGCCTTGAGACGGAGACCACCCTGGAGGTACTTGGTCATATCGTAAACCTTTCCGTGAATAGTGACAACGTTCCAAGAACTGTCTCGGGCCAGTTTCTTGACATATTTGGGGCTGTAACCCATGCGACCCTTGAGGTAGACATGCTTAAAGGTGTACATCTGCTCGAAGTACCAATCAGGTCGGCTGTCGTTGGTGTAATAACGGAAATCGTGGTAGACGGAGTTGACATCAATATCTCTGGAAGCAAGAAGCTGGGGCTGACCAGTGATGTTGGTGTTTCGGTTATCGAGAGTGACCTCAGGAGGAATCTGACCGTCTTTGCCCTGGCACAGAGCAGACACTTGGATGGGGAAAAGAGCGCTGATATCCTTGCCGGCATAGTTCAAGAGAGTATCCTCACTGACAAGGTTGCTACCAGGATAATGGTTGGGAATGAAGGCATTGAGGTCAATAACGAAGCCGCGGATAGCAACATAGGCGCCCTTGCTGCCCTTGTCGCCGCTGTAGGAAGAAAGTTCGTCGGAGCTGTAAACATACTGCTTGGGACAAATGAGCGAGGGGAATCCGACCATGAAGAAGGCGGCGACGGCACACATCAACCAAATGAGCATGTTAATCGCCACCTTTTCTCTCCAGGCCATACGAACATCCTTTCGGGGCATACGTCCGATCAGTCTGATGGCAAAGTCGGGGATGAACCAAGTGAGGAAGAAGACGAGAGCTACCCAGCGCTTGCGGCTAGGCTTATCTCGGTACTCCTCAACCTCCTCGAGAGACTTCTCGTTGCCTCGCTCAGCCATCTGCTCACGTGTGTCGAGGTTCTTGAACATGTCACCACCACCAAAGGCAGAAACACCAGCCTCGGATCGAGTATCGTCGGTGAAGTAACCACCCTTGGCCTTCTCACCGTACATGAGAGGGGTATTGCCACCGGAAACCAAATGCTCCTTGGAGGCGCCAAAAGCCATAGACTCAGCAGGTGTGAGACCATCGCCAGCATCGGATGAAGGCAAGCCACCGTAGCGACCAGAAACTGAGACTGCCTCGCCGAGCTGGGCAATCTCCATCCAGCAGCGTTCACTAAGGAAAACACCGGTGGCACCGACTCTGACTTCATTCTGGGGCCACTGCTTCTCCTCAATGACCATCTCAGCACGTTCTCGTTCACTGCCAACCAAAATTGTCTCCGCATCTGTCATACCCAGAAACTCGCCGAAAGGCAAGAACAAACTGAAATCGGCAGATCGAAGACGCTGGCTGATTTCTGCAATACCAAAAGTTTGGACCTGCATACGAACGCATTTACTGTCGAACTGGTTTGCAATTCGTCGATCGTTGGGCTTCAAGCAAAAGACGAAATATGAGTTGGTGCCGGGGTCAGTGACAGCCTTCTGGACATTGTCTAGCGAGGCAAGGAACTGGCCTGAAGCACCTTGATCGAGAGTCATCTTGGCGTTCTTCTTAGACTCTCCAGCTTGGCTCTGCTGATCTAACTCCTCCATAGCCTCTTGCTGCTGGCGCTTGTAAGCTGTGCTGGGGCGACCAGTTCGGTGCGTCTTTCTAGACATGACACTAGGCGCTCGCATAGGCTTTGAGCTGACGGTAGCCTGCATAACAGTAGTGCGTTCATTGGGGTGAGTCACGGTCTGGAGAGCGTCTTGGCCGAAAAGTCGAGCAACAAACTCGCTCTTGGTACCGTTGATCATATTGAGGAGATCACCAGAGATGATCTCGCCGTTCTCCTCGATGAGTCCCTTGACAGGGTAATCCACCTCACCAGCAAAGTGCTTCACGGTGAAGGCGGCAGAGGTGTTCTCAGTCATGAAGTTGCTTCCAGGAAGCTTAGCTTGAGCAGA
The DNA here is from genome assembly GCA_013759095.1 of Fusarium sp. NRRL 29148. Lineage (NCBI taxonomy): Eukaryota > Fungi > Ascomycota > Sordariomycetes > Hypocreales > Nectriaceae > Fusarium > Fusarium sp. NRRL 29148. The sequence goes on from JABSTL010000163.1 coordinate 20,868, forward strand.
GCCAACCACGATAGCAGCGTTCTTGCCATCGAAACGTCTTCGGAGAGCCTCAAGAAATTGCATATCCGTTCGGTTTCGTCGAGTTTGATCATCGAGAATGCTGAGAAGACCGTTGCCGGGCTTCAAGATGCCTCGGACAGCGTCCGAGTTGTCGAAATAGCTGGTCGCAGCAACGCTGACTTCCTCGGACTCCAGCATGTCAGCCTTGCGGTCGAAGAAGTTCTGAAGAGTAAGGTTGTAAATGCATTCGGTAGCGGCATTATTGAGAAGTTGGTCGAGCGCAGAGCCGGTGGGAGTTTGCTGACAGAAACCGGGGAAATCGACGATCGAGACAGTGTTGGCAATAGACTCCTCGGGTGCACAAAGGCGCTGGTTGATGGTCTCGAGAATCCAAGCAACGAGAAGGGAATAGAGTGTTCGGGCAAGCTCTCCAGCGTGGGCACGGGCACCGTTGGGGTCGAGCATAACAGTGACACGTTCTCGGTGAATCATCTTGGTCTTATATCCCAAAGTGGTCTGGAGGTCAGCGGCGCTGACACCAAGGAAAGCAGCGATGATGCTGAGAACATCCTTGTTCTTGACAGCAGTGATGGTTGTACCACCCTCGTGGGAGAAACCACCACTATCATCGCCAGTTACGCTGGTTTGGCTAGTTGACTCAAACTCTAGTTGACCAATGTGAAGAATACTGGCGAGAATTTGGCAAATCTCGGCAATTTCAGCGCGAGGAAATTCGAGCTTTCGCAGAGCATTCTTGAAAACTTGGAAACCCTCTGCGTCGTTGATTCCAACCTTGAGCTGAGTGGGATGGCCAAGATACTTCCATCGTTTTTGAGTGGTTCCAGTGACAGAACCACCATCCAAGCCGAGATGAGACTTTTCAGCCTCGCTTGTTCCGGCAAGAAGATAGTACAGAACGTGGAAGTTACGCTCTCCTGTAGGAACATCGGCGATACGGCTACGCTCCAGGCGATGATCCAAGAGCTTACCACCAATCAGAACAGGGTTTGTGGTGGCTGAAGTATCGTACTGCAACTCGTAGAAGAGCCCGGACTTAGAAGCAGTGGGTGTTGTAGCAGTCTTGGTAGTTGTGAGACTATCAAAGACATATGCGGCGAGAGAGAGCTTTGTGGACAGAGGCGTTGATGATTTGTTCAGAAGAGCAGTCAGGAGGTGGGCTCGAATAGTAGACTTTCCAGCACCAGATTCACCCCTGAATACGTATATTAGTATCCGTAAACTTTGGGTTCAAGTCCCACGCTTTCAGCATCATAAACTTACAAAAATACAATGGCTTGGTTCTCGGACCTATGTCCTAATCGCAGAAAGGCTCTGTCGGCGATTTCCTCGGCGCCGGCCATGGCGCTACCTTCCTTGCCACCATCGGGACCCTTCGAGGAGTTGGTATAGGTATTGAGAGAGATGAGAGCGTGAGAAGATAGTCGAGCGGTAGGATGCGAGACATGGAAGCGACTGGCGAGATGAGCAGTGAGATGCGTGTCGGATTGAAGATGTGCAGGCAGCGATGGCAAAGAGGGTTGAGTGTGAGGGCCTCCTGCGCCGCCGAGCTGTGGGAGGCTCATGGCCATGATGGACAAGCAGCCAGCAAGTGGCTCTCGAAGGTTGTAACGACTCGGTAGATCTGGGTTTCAGCAGAAAGGCTGTCGTTGCGAATTGGGTTATTAGGGGGTTGTTATGGTCGTCGTTAGTTTCGATCGTATTATCGTCTAGGTTGGTTGTTCAACAGTCAAACAGGCACTCAGCGAAGGTTTAGAATGCTAGTAGACAAAACGAGTGTCGGATAAAAACAATAATAAAGATTTAAAAAGGGAAGAAGAGCCAGGCTCCGGAAACAGAAGCCTTCACCAGAACGATTGGACTTGGACTGGTAGTCGTAACTCTACTTGCCAAGGTAAAGGAAAGGTATGAACACCAACAAAAACAACCTGGGCTCGGCTGGGAAAAGGGATTGTTTTCTCGGGACTGGACTCAAATGGACTGGACTGGACTGGCCACATGCAAGTCTCCTCTCCTCCTCGTACAGTACACGACAGGGAGAGTGCTCTCAACCTACATGGTAAAAAGGTGGGATTGTCAGTACGGTAGACCACTGATACCGCTAATGCAGCTCGGGCATAGCGCAAGGCCCCTTAGCCCCCCTTTGGCCTTGAACAATTTCTATGTTTGGATGCTGTCCCACGGCCACGGCATAAAAATGGACGCCATACGAGGTTTTTCCCTGCCCATAGCCACACGGCACTGCCGGAAAGCTCCAACCTCCCCCCTGGATCTATCTATGTTCTTTTCATGCCTCTGTTTTCGTCTCACCTCGTCTGGCTCTTGGCAGTGTTTGGTGAGACTGAGATGTTCAAGTGTCATTAGTAATAAACAAGACTTGGTAGATGATGTTAGTCCTGTGAGCGATCTGCTATGATGACCTCAACCATTAGATCAGCCTCATTCAGTCATATAGCGAAATATTAAATATTAGTCCTCCTGCATCATTTGAAGCAATTCGGCACTTCAGCTGAAAGTGTGTGATGAGTGGCATTTCTTTGCATTAACAACCACTCAGGAGTACATTCAAGTGCCAATTAAAGTTGGCGTATTTCCTCATACGTACTCTGTATATGGGAATGAACGGTTTCTGAAACTGCGCTTGCGGACAACTAATTGAATTTTACAATCATGATGAGATCGAATGCCACACTTTTAATAAAAGACCCAGTGGTGGTGGCTCGGGGCTCTGCCCAACTCATCTAGCTTATTACACGCCACAAACGGTCAGCCATTACAATTATAACTTGAGACCATGTCTTGTGATAAACATTCCTCCCGTTTCCCGTCTGTCAGCGGAGGGCCAAAAGTTCAGCTGTTTTGTTGATGACTGCATCATTCATCAGGAGGCGGACATATGCAACAACAAATCGTAGCTCATCATCATGACCGGCGCGAACTCTGTCAATCGTAGACCCCTAAAAAAGCAAACCCTTGCCAACTCTGGCCCAGTAACCAACCAGTTGTTCCTCAAATGGCATCCCCTAATGCTAAACTAACCCGCACAGACAGGGACGACACAGCGGGTCATACAAAAGGCTTGTTTACTTTTGATGCTCCATGCTCCATTTTACACCCCATACTGTGTGAATACTGGTATGGACCAAACTTATGGCTTCTCTCTCTAGATAGAGTCCTGTTTTGCATTGCAAGGCTTGAGACATGTTTCTGCCTCAACTTCGACTTCCTTGATATTGAAAGCCAGATGACCAATTGACCGATGCTCGGGTCATTGAAGATGTTGGCTGTCCCAGTTCCGTCTCAGGCAGTTTTTATAAGGCATTTCCAAGACAGCTTGAAGGGATCGAGACATGAGCAAAAGTCTGGGCAAGACAGCATGTGCCCAAAATATTTTATCAAAATGGTCATTGCAGAACCTTCTCTACCCTACCCTACGCCATCGACAAGCAAGTAAAGCATGCAATTTTAGTGATTATGAAGGCTACATATTGACAATCTCTCTTGAGGTATTCTCAGGGGTGTTCAACAAACCCCACCAGCAAACCTTTCAGGCTCGGCTTGCCTTGTGTCAACTGAACCAGGGAGTGTTATCGTTTTACTGGGGTCAAGACCGCTCCAGTGATCGATCCTACCACTCGGCCTTCTGGAATGTGTGAACGACGATGTTAGCCCGCAACAATTCCCTGTAACTTTTATTTTAGGGGAGCGGGAGTCCATTGATGCGCGTCATGTGGAGGAGGCACAATCATCGTCACGGAGGGCAGCCTGTCTTTGTTCGTCACGGCTACATATAAGATCACGAGGCTTTCAATATTATTTGTTGTTCTCGTTTACGTGACATCCATGCCAGAGTTCGTTCAATTTTGCGAAGCGTGAGTGGACGGGAAGCGCGCTCTGTCAGAACATCTGAGACCTCCTTACTGGCTGATCTGCGAGATGATATGAGGCGGAGGAAAAGCAAATGAAGTAGCTTGTCCCAGCTGCGGATCACTTTTGCTGTCAATGCCAGCATCGAGCATTGCCGTTAGAACTAACGAGAACCACTACGCAACTCCCGTCGAAGCCTACGTTACTGCTGACTACCTTGGCTATTTTATGTATTACGGCGTTTACCATACGCGCCATGAGCACTCGGCTGGTGGCGGGGGCGTGTCAGATGTAGGCAAACGTTAAAAATTTGTCTTGTGGCACATAACCGCGGATCGAGCTGGAGAGAATAGCCTGGAAAGCAACGGTTACATGTAGATCTGTGATAGTCATAGTCTCCTGAAATTAGGACCACAACCAGATAAGATCTTCGGACAATACGATCTCTTGATCCGGTTGACGTCTGTCTTGATCAGACCATGCTGGTGGTGAGCCTGTCAGAGTGTAACCACAGACGAGGAGAAATTATGGGTTGTGTAACACCCCCGTAGGGATGTTGATCATACCGCCGTCATGGATGTAAAAGCACATCATGACACTTCAGAGAGACTGCTGATACTGAGGTTCGCATGCACAAATGAAGGACGGCGACACGACACGGCACGACACGGCACGACACGACACAACACGGCACAGCCTCTGTTCCTCTTCCAGATCACCATGACACGCTCAACAAGATGGATCCATTCAGTCAACCTCCATCATACGAAGTTTTGTATGTTGTGCATCGCGAGACACAAAGGGCGGACGCGTAGCCAATGCAGGTGAAAGATTGTCCTAATCCTCGTATTGAGCCGGCCCACACACCTAAACTCCAATCCAGACCCAATCCTTACTAAATACAAGGTTTACTGCCCTGCCCTCGGGTCGGGCCCCTTACCCCGACAGGCGATAGTACGTCCGGCCGTTCCAAGTTTAGATATGGATGGATAGATCCATTTGTAGTGATGGACAGTACAGTATTGGGCAGTGTCGGGTGTTGGAAGAATATGATAGAAGCAGTTAATTTGACTTTTGGAAGTTGTTGTTGATGTTGTTGTTGTACGTCGATGGGCCTTCAGTGGCCAGTATGTCATGTTTGTGTCCATTTCACCCGCAGCTGAAAAGAATATTGGCCTCTCGTCCATTGAAACCACCCCTTTGAAGTGCATAAAGCGCCTGATGCGCCACGTTCTGAATGCTACCAATATCGAGATGGGACGTTGGACTTGAGCATTGTATCTGAAGTCCTCTATGGTCCTCCGTACACAGTGCATCACATCCCATTTTCGGAGTCGCCCTTTTTTGCTGGGGCGCGCTACTACGGCACTAGAGCGTAGTACTGTACCTACAGGATAGTGGAGGCCCATCCTCTACTCGCTACTCGGCTTGCTGCCTCTAGAGACTACCTGCCCAGCCCAGTCCAGCACAAGACCCAGTCGTTTCTTCAACTCTTGGGGATCCGTTCTTTCGACAGCGTTTGTGTCTTGTCATTTCCCTTTGCTCTCGCTTTCGCTACAGCTTCAACTGACCGGCCTCACTCGCTTTGGCTGTGTTTCTTTTACATCAATCAATCGCTACTTAATAATTTTCAACCTTGACCAAACTCCTTGCATTAGTACTCACAGCCGCCCAGGCCGTGATACTTCATTCGATCAGCCGAAAAGGAGGGCGGCGTTGCCCAGCGACCGAAACCTTCATCTCATCATTCGACAAACTCACTCCAAGCCTTTAAGCCGCATACAATTGCTTGCAGCGGACCTCTGGTCTATTCATTCGCTCATACTACTAATTGTTACCCGTCTGTCGTTCCTCGGACGTAATACCCTTCAACTGTCTGCTCAGTTGCACTTAACCTTGGCCGTTGAACCCAGTCCCGTGTACAACATTCACATCGCAGCGTGTAATAACCAGTGATCGTCCCCGTCGAGGGCATCACCGTCATTTATCATGGCCAGCCGAATGTCCATGTACTCGTTGGCTTCAGAGGCTCTGGGTGGTGGTCCTCAAGCCGCCCAAGTGTCCACCACAACTCTCCTGAACGCCATCCACAACATCTACCTATCTTCTCAGCCCTATCAACTCGATGCCAGCACCAGTCTAGTTGTCAATACATGGCTCACCGCTGCTCAGGCTGGAGCTACTGTTGATGCTACTCTCGCTGCTCGAGCTTGGGAACATGCTAGACGCCGTGCTGAGGATGGCTGTGTGATCTTGGGGTAAGTTTCTTTAAAACGACTATGTTCCGCTATTCTAACATTGTACAGATCACTCCACCAGTCAACTCCTTCATTGCTCGTGCCTTTCCTCAACACTTTCCCCTTCGCCATTCCTGCTTCCATATACAAGTCTCTGGAAGCTTTACAACCGTTCCTCCGATGCGTTACTCCCTACAATGCTTCCGCTCCACGACAGATCGCTCTCGGCGTTACACTGACCTTGAGTTTGGGAGGAAATGTTACAGGCGCCTCGCTTGCTCTATCCCAAGGTGGCATCGACACTGAGAACGGCTTGCTCAATATCCCCGCCGAGGCTGGCTACCGTGCTTTTGATGTCTTTTATTATCTCCTGACATCAGCATCGACACCCGCCGAGCGAGAATTCTTAGGCCTCAAATCCCCTTCGGCGTATGCCCTATTGGCTCGCTCCGGCACCTATGAGCCACCATCCTACCTGATTACCGCCGACGATGGTGCTGCGGCCGATGACTTCCGTCAAGCTCTGAAAGAGATCGGTATCAAGGGCTCTGCCCACCGCAACTTCATTTCCACACTTGCTGGTCTGCTCAAGCTCGGCAACACTCTCGACTACGATGCCGACTCAGACGATTTCGAGGAGATTTGCGAGGATGTTAGTGGTCTTCTTGGCATGGAACCAGAGGTGCTCATGCAGCAGCTAAGCACTGAGGACCGTCGAACACTCGTTGGTGGTTTGTACGAGGCTCTTGTCGACTGGGTGATTTCGAAGGCCAACAGCGCTATTGCTGCTCAGATGCTTCGCATTCGAGATGGCGACGAGTCCATTGATGGCCGCGGTGTACGCACTCCCACCTCTAACGAGGACGGTGATACCGTCTCAATCACTGTTGTGGAAGTTCCCGAGCCTTCGATCGGCCGGGCCCTAGCTATGCGTACCATTTTCGATGATACCATTGGAATCAACGCTGAGATGATTGAGGATGGTGTCGAGGTCCACCCTGTTGGGTCTTCTGTGGTTCGTGAGATGCAGCAAGCCGTTTCTGATGTCGCACCTGATCTGGGCATCATGACTGGCCCACAGGGAAGGGACCGCCAACATGATCTCGAGAAGCGGGAGGTCATTTTGGAGAAGGTTGCTTATGGATCCGAAGATGACAGTTTCGTAAAGAAGCTGTTGTTCCCTGTCGAGGGTGAAGGAATCAGTCTTGGTCGCGCAGGTCGTTTCGATCTGCCTGCCCTTCTGAGTGCCAGCCGTACTTGGTTCCATCTTTCCCTTCATCCTACGGATGACTCGCCTGCCAACTTGGCCACTCTCCCTGCCATCACTTCGGCGTGGTCAGCTGGTACAGTCTCCCGCCAGCTTCGCTCATGGAGACTTCCCGAGTGGGCTAACCGCCGCAATCGCAACCTTGATTACACCGCTGACTTCGACGTCGACGAATTCGTTGGTCGATACGGCGCTCTCGGTTGCAAGGATGGCAAAGACGGCATCGAGACCTGGATGCTCGAGAGAGGGTGGAGCAATGGCGAAGTCTTTATCGGCAAGGAGCGAATCTGGGTTCGGGAAGGTCCTTGGTGGGAGGCAGAGACCATGCTTGATATCAAACCGGCTCACAGTCTTCAGAGCATGGGCCAAAATCCTTTCACTTCTGGTTTTGACACAAGTTATTCAGCCAACCCTCCCAATGGCAGCGGTTTCTTCCCTCCTCCTGCTATGGACAACAGCTTGAACGGAAGCAATGATCAGCTGATGCACACTCGCAACTTCAGCCAAGGCAACATGAGCCAGGTCACCTTGAACCAGCATCAGAACCTCAACCCCCAATCAGCACCCTCAATTGCCCCCTCGGCTATGCGCAACGTTCAGACCACCGGTGACTACGGTCTCGGTACCAAGGGTGACACATATAAGGGTCAAGTCTATTACAACGAGGATGGTGAGTTCACCGGAATTTTGGATGGCGAACTTGCCAAGAACAAGAAGATCGAGTCCAAGCCTTTGTCTTTCGGTCGCCGAGCATGGATTGCTTTCGTTTGGGCCCTATCTTTCTGGATTCCTTCACCTCTTCTCAAGTTCATTGGCCGTATGCGACGACCTGATGTTCGCATGGCCTGGCGTGAGAAATTCGTTCTCTTCTTCCTGATTATTCTTATTAACGCCATGGTCGTCTTCTGGATTATTGGTTTCGGAAAGCTCTTATGCCCCAATGCTGACAAGGCATGGAATGTGAAGGAGGTTGCTAGCCACGCAGAGGACGAAAACGCCTTCTGGGTAGCCATTCACGGAAAAGTTTACGACATCACCGATTTCTGGCAACAACAGCATAGTGATACCAGCATCAAGGTCACGAAGTCCAACATGCTGCCTCTTTCCGGTATGGTCATGGATGACTACTTCATGCCTCCCCTGAACAGGGCTTGTAGAGGCCTTGGTATCAAGGAGACGACACAGCTCACCTTCAACGACACCATTACCAATCCCCTGGCCCAGCACACTTCCGGCTTTTATACCCGTGATCGTACCAGTGCGCTTCATGATCCCGACTGGTACTGGAAGAAGTTCCAGCCCAAGATCAAGGAATACTACCATGGCAATCTCGTTTGGAAGAATAGCAAGGTCAAGAACGAGGGTGAAAACGAGCAACACATGTGGGCCACCTATGGCAACGAGGTGTATGATCTTACTGATTACTTACATACCCTCGACGTCAACGACAACTTCGATTCGTATAAGTTCCTTAACCAAGATATGGTAGACCTGTGGAAGAACAGCCCTGGAACCAACATTAAGAAGGACCTCGACCTGCTTATCGCCAATGCAAAGAACGAGACTGTCAGTGCCAACCTTAAGAACAGTTGGCAGTGCATTCAAAACATTGCGTATAAGGGTATCCTTGATTTCCGTGATTCGCCACGATGCCAGGTCAATAACTACCTTCTTCTGGCTTTCGCTGTCATCATTTGCATGGTCACCGCTGTCAAGTTCCTTGCTGCCCTTCAGTTCGGATCCAAGCGACGTCCCTCACCGCAGGACAAGTTTGTCATCTGCCAGGTCCCTGTCTACACCGAGGGTGAAGATTCTCTTCGAAAGGCTCTCGATTCATTGACCGCCCTCCAGTACGACAACAAGCGCAAGCTCATATGTGTCATTTGTGATGGTGTCGTCGTTGGTCAAGGTAATGATCGCCCCACCCCCAAGATTGTTCTCGACATTCTTGGCGTTGATCCCAAGGTTGATCCTCCTGCGCTTCCTTTCAAGTCCGTCGGCTCTAGCAGTGAGCAACTCAACTACGGCAAGGTTTACTCTGGTCTCTACGAGTTTGAGGGCAACGTTGTTCCCTACATCGTCGTCGTCAAGGTTGGAAAGGAGTCTGAGCAGTCAAAGGCCAAGCCTGGTAACCGTGGCAAGCGTGATTCTCAGGTCCTGCTCATGAGCTTCCTCAACCGTGTCCACCACCGAGCACCTATGTCTCCTCTTGAGCTTGAAATGTTCCATCAGGTCAACAACATCATTGGTGTGGATCCTGAGCTTTATGAGTACCTTCTCATGGTCGATGCCGATACCTGTGTCGAGGAAGACTCGCTCAACCGTCTTGTTGCTGCTTGTGCTCACAACGCCAAGATTGCTGGTATTTGTGGTGAAACTACCCTGGAGAACGATGAAAAGACCTGGTGGACCATGATCCAGGTTTACGAATATTTCATCTCTCATCATCTTGCAAAGGCCTTCGAATCTCTGTTTGGCAGCGTGACTTGCTTGCCTGGATGGTATGTTTATTAATCCGCTCTCCCGTTATGTCAATTGCTAACCTCGCTTAGCTTCACCATGTACCGTCTCCGAAGTGTTGACAAGGGCAAGCCTCTCATCATTTCTGATGCTGTTATCAAGGACTACAGTGTTTGTGATGTGGACACCCTCCACAAGAAGAACCTTCTGTCTCTAGGCGAGGATCGCTATCTTACCACCTTGATGACCAAGTACTTCCCTGAGATGTCCTACAAGTTCATTCCTGATGCCCAGTGTAAGACTGCTGCTCCCGAGTCGTGGAGTGTTCTGTTGTCTCAACGCCGACGATGGATCAACTCGACCATCCACAACCTTGTTGAACTCATGCAACTGAAGGAGCTCTGTGGTTTCTGCTGTTTCAGTATGCGCTTTGTTGTGTTTATTGATCTTTGCGGTACCATCATTCTCCCCTCGACCTGCGTCTACATTGGTTACCTCATCTACATTCTGGCCACCGGCTCTGGACCCATTCCATACATCTCAATTGCTATGATTGCTGCTGTTTATGGTCTCCAGGCTCTTATCTTCATTCTCAAGAGGCAATGGCAGCACATTGGATGGATGATCATCTACCTCCTTGCTTTCCCCATCTACTACTTCATCCTTCCCATCTACTCTTTCTGGAACCAGGACAACTTCTCGTGGGGTAACACCCGTATCGTCATTGGAGAGAAGGGCAACAAGCAGGTCGTCGCTGTTGACGATGAAGGCTTCGACCCTCGCTCTATTCCTCTGCAGCGTTGGGATGACTACGCTCTAGCTAACAACCTGCCTGGACGTCGTGGTGGATACCAGGAGAAGACCGACTATTCCTATGGTGATAACTATGAGCTTGATGAGATCAAGTCTGTGTACTCTGCTGGCCCTCAGGGCTCTGTCTTGACTGGTATGCCTGGCCGCAACACCTACATGCCTCCTCAGTCCCCCGCCTTCAACAATGGTCGCACATCGACCATGGGCTTCCAAGATCCTTCCATGCAGCATCGACAGTCGATGATGTCTATGGGCACAGGTGTTCATGACATGCGCAGCCAGTCACCATACCAGGACTACCCTGGCCAACATCCCAGCGTGAGCAACCTCCGTGGTCAGGCCAACCTTTCACCCGCCACTGGTGGGGGACATAGCCGATCTGGCACTGCTCTGGGCTTCAGCAGTGGTGCTCGATCTCCCATGCCGGATGCCATGCGATCGCAGTCATCATTTGACTTCCAGCATGGCCACGCGGGGCCCAACGACATGGCTATCGTCGAGTCTATTCGCTCAGTTCTGTGCGAAGTTGACCTAGACACTGTGACCAAGAAGCAAGTTCGCGCTCTAGTAGAGCAGCGTCTTCAGACCGAGCTTGTTGGTGAACGCCGAACATTTATGGATCGACAGATCGACCACGAGCTGGAGAACATGTAGTTTGAATCTGACCGGAAATGAAGGATTTATAACTGTTTTTATACTCTAATCTTGGGTACATACCTTATACTAGGTTTATACAGTGTCGCAGCGATAGTCTATCCCAATCTTGGATCGAGTTGCTGGCGCAGTCAGAGCATGATGGAAATATGGGTGTTCAAAAATGAGGAAGCGAGAATACCGGCAGGCGTTGGATATGATTTTTTATTACTGGGCAGATATGGGAGTCGTTCCTTGGAAAGCTTTTACTGGTTGATTTTGAAAAATGGTATTATTTCTTAGTGAATGGCTGGCTGGCTGGGACCACTAATGGTTCATATCTCATACTTTTAATCCTACCTGCTGTCAAGTCTTTCAACATGCCCGCTTATCTCGCTTACGCTTCACTTTGAAACATCATATGTCAGTAACTTGACTCTGCCCGGTGGATGTCCTCTTCTCGGCCCAAATTGCTTTCATGCTACATCGTTCACTCGTCTCATCCTACCGGTCGTTCTGGTGTCGTCCTCGTTTTGTAATCATGTTCTTTATCTGTCCGCTTCATCTCATTACTCAACCATGGCTTCGTATGTGACTTAGATATCCAATACCAAATGCTATATGACTCGACTACTTCTTACCCAGATCTCCAACGCCCTTTAATCGTAGGTATACATCCGTTCCCCAGCCATATAGACTTTGAACGGCAATGCCACCTCCAAAGTATTCGGCGTACGCCCTGCTCAGAGGTAGTCCGTATCCCAGTCCAGCGATGGAACTACCGCCAGTACTGGCAGTGGATATCGCACTGAGACCGTCGCCACCATTGCCATCTCCTGGGAAGTCATCCATGTCGTCAGAGAAGGTGGTGAATGAGTACGACCAGATATTTGGGCTGACCTCTGGTGGAATCCCGCCACCACGATCGCGAATACGAATCGTCACTCCTGGAGCATTATCATCTAGAGGGACTATCGCATCGTTATTGGTGGCGTTCCGGCTGTCCATTGAGGGAAAATCGCTGTCTTTGGTCGATGGATTTGACCAAGATGCTGTAGAGGGTTCTTCGGTCAAGGCAGGCTCTGGTGCGATCGTGACGATTACAGGTTCGTTAGACTTGTTCTCAATTGTAGCACGGAAAGCATTTTTCAGCAGTTCAGTAACTATGTACTCGAGGTGCATAGGGACAAATGCGAATGTGGTGTCCGGTTCGCCGTGAATATAGAGAAGAGGCCGGACGCCATATCGAAGCTCACATATATCAGCGACGAAGCCAGCACATGACTCTACTATTTGTGCGGGGCGAAGAGCTGTGTCGATGGCTCCAATGTACGAGGGATCATCAGGGCACGGTGTTGGACTAGCATTAGGGTCAAAATGCGGTTGAGAACTGAAATGAAGTGCAATATGCTGCTCCGCAATGAGGCGCGTACCGATTCGAGCGCGGAGGTGCTGGTCGAGAAATCTTGTAACCTCTTTGGGAGATATATATCGTCGACATTCGAGGAAACCCTTTGCAAGAATGGGGATAGTATCGGTGTGTGTCGCAACGAGCTCAGCCAGTACATTTGTGAAGCGTATCTCGTCTTCGAGATTCGAGATTGGTCGTCCTTCACGGGTCGCGTGCCAGTATGGAAGGAGTATTGATAAAGAATGGAGATAGTTGTTGTATATACGTGAGATGTTCGGGTTCGCAACGACGATGTAAGGAAGGTTGCGAAGCGCTTGGATACGATGAGCGAGGCGCACAGGAAGAAGAGATAGGGCGAAATTGGCGGATGAGAGGAGGGACTTGGAGGATAGAGGCGGCCGACCGTGTCTATAGATTGTCAGACATCGTGGGTAGCTAGAAGAGGAGCTGGACAAACCTCACGAGGTCTGCGAGACACAGAGGATGTTGATGTTGTCGAGCCAGGGTCGCAATCTCATCATCCGACACTTTTGGGGAGTGCAAACCCCGTCTCGTCACCAGCCGGTTCCGTGTGCTTTCATGGCCCCAATGCGGTTGTCTAGGGCCCCTCCATTGAGATAAACATCGATGTGAGGTGTAACAGGACCATGATGGAAGAATAGTAGAGGCAGCAGGCCCTCGCCGCCTTATGAACCTGGTTGAAGAAGCAATCATTGCAGCATTGTGGTGTATTTAGTAATAGTACTGTTGTCACACTCCTCTTGGAGATAATGTCGTTGGAATGAGAAAGTATGGGACTGGTCTGCAGGAGCTGGACAGACCGGTAAATGTCCCCGAGGCGGATGACTCTTCAACGGTCTGGGTGGAGCTGAGAGCTGCCACTTGAAGCGCTTGGGACCGGCTTATCGCTTACCTTTGTTATCACACGGCTCACTCACAATTGCGGGGTGACGGGCATACGTCACCGAGTCGGTCCCCCCGCCAAGCATCATATCGTAGACTGTCAGAGGCCTTGGGTTCAATGTTGCCGTCATGATAGTCATCCTACTGCTACGAGAGAGCTCTATATTGAAATGCTAGACTCGGTGTGTTTCAAAAAAACCATGGCTAATGCATAACCTTTCGATAGAAGGCAGTTTAATGATTATATTCTCTGACGCCGATGCAGTAGAGCTTGTGATAATCTATGTATGGATTACGATGGCCTCTCCGTACGCATCACTTGTTTCCCATTCGACTACTGGGTCTTCATCTCGCCATCGGGCTCGACTGTCTTGATGTGCTCGTGGTTCTCAAGCGTTTGGATCTTGTCGTCATCGTACTGAACTCTATAATCTTTGTCAGCTATCACCATAGAACTGTACATGTACACGAGGTTAATTTACGCAAAGCCTTTGATGAGACTGTACTCGTGTGTGATCTTGCCGCCCTGGTCAATGGCGTGCTGCTTGGCACTATCTACTGTCAATTCCATATAAATGAATATTCTTTCGAACGGGCACGTACGACTTGACCTGATCGTCGGACGCGTCGTCCTTGCAGGTAACCTATGAGAGATTGTCAGTCGATGCGGACACAGAATAAATGGCGAAGATGATACGTACGATGTAGGAAGGCATGATGAGCTTGGTTGAGTGATGGAAGTGTTGTTTTTTGAGGATGGTAGTGTATGAAGATTCTAAGTTCACATGGCTGCGGATGCTGCCACTTATACTTGCTATAAGTCGGGCTGGTGCGTGACCACGACCCATCCTGTACAACGCAAGGTGCCCTGCTTTACAGCGTTTTGCAAGCAGGCATACGCGGGACTACGTGGTGCAAGTGCGACGGAATCCACTCTCAGCTTGTTAGATATCAGTGAATCACCCTCCCTTCCAGCTGCCCATTTCGGTATCTCTTTTGGTGGAGAGACTGCTGTATGGCGGTTCTCGATTGTTATAGGGTAACTACAGGTCTCACTCATCACGGGCATGACGCAATCGAGGGGAGCTTGTGTGACGCCGGCAAATGTCTGACAGCCATGACGTGTTTGGGAAGATAAAAGCACAGCACATGATCTTATTGTTGAGATTTCAGGACTGTTTCTTTTAACAAGAGACTTGAGTAACCTTTGTAGAGTGTTAGATGACCGAACAGTGGAGATGTGAAACGTGGCACTGACGAGAATATTATGCATTGCATAACTTGAATATTTACACAAACATTAATAGGGATTCTTCCAATTCTCTCCAGGAGGCGTTTTAGGGTCAAGTGTTGATAAATATTAAGGCCGGTCACGAGTTGCTGTGAAACCTTATCTATACTATAATGTAAATAAATTCTTTTAGGTCAACTGGCACTACTGTAGTTATTACAGGATGTATTACAGTTAATGATATCTAATATAAGAAGAAAAGCATTTAGTCTCTAACAAACCTTCTTTGGCCTATAAGTATAGAGAAAAGCAACTCAAAGAGCACTGCTATAAATACAAACATTAGAAACTGTAAAAGCTTAGATCTAAACTGCATGAATGTTTGTTAAAAGCAGCAATGACAACATCTCAAGCATTCAAAGGCCAAGTATAGGGTAGGCAGTATTGAAGGATGCCCCTCATGATCCTGGCGATCCCCCACCTCTAGCGGAAACCCGCTTGTCAGAAACTCTTCTCCAGCAAGTGACGTCGATGATAGATAAGGGAAGCAAGACTGGATCAAAATAAGCCTGTGATAAGCTTATCTGTCTGCAGGTTTAGCGAGTTCCTTGGCTTCTTGAGTAGTGGAAGGGTAGTCACGTGGGCAATATACTGTATACGGCTTGTAGGAGCCTTAGGAGAAACATTTATTTATGGGCAAATCAACTCTTTTGACGCCGGGCTGGGGAGGGGAGTAGATTGTTGCTGTGTTATGAGTTGCAATCCGATACAGCGACTTCGCCGCGGTCAACAGGGTCGCATTCGTATTCGGGTATGGTGACTAAAGTGAGATGAAATGAGGCCGGGCGTTCGGCAAGGGCATAAACGACACTGCAGAGCTTTGCTCATGGTTAGAGTCTGGGTGGTTGACAGATTTCGACCGCCTACATAGTAATTAATGTCATATTCGTAATTGGAAACGAATTTCGCATTAGAAAAGCGTCTTGCTGACGCACCTCCTGCAGGTAGGATTCTGACGAAAATAAGCACATAAGTTCTATACGCCATTCTTTGAGAATAACCCCTCCTCTGCTGATTGTCTATTAGGGATAGAATACCATTGTGTGCTTTCAAACCATGTATTCGTCAATCTGCGAAGGAACGGCATAACATGACACGGACGTCAACCCGATTATTTCCAGGTAAACGAATACGTCGTATTAAGGGCGAACCGGTCGTCGGTGTGGAACTCTGACGATCGAGCTAAGGGTGGATGGACCCTGGAGATAAGTCTTTGTCAGCGACCATTGATTGGTTTTGTCCCTGAACATGTAAGTTAGCTGAGCCAATAGGGTAATGATATATCAGAGTGGGTGGGGAGTGTGATTAAACCCCAGGGCTGTATAAATCTGACGGTGATGTTGCTTCTTGTTAACAGTCGTCACAGCTGATACTTAATCCATAGCATATGTGATGGTGGTTATGTATCCAATAACCAATTTACGATTTCCACGCGAACCGCCAAGCATTGGCTTTGTACCCTACCCGCATAGTAGATAGACTTACTGGGTAAGGTTCAAGCGAGACTGACGTGAAGATCCTCCCTGAGCATATTAAGAGGCCCTGGGATATGCTGATGACAAACGTGGGAGTTCGGGAGACCAGAAGTCGCAGTGTTCAGCCTCAAACCTATAGGGATGGAGAGCAGCTACGACTGCCACCAAGGACGAGATGCACACGAGCTTCTGAACAGACGGAAACTCAGACAAAAGTTTCGAGGTATGATTTACTCGATGCCCCTGTCAAAGGTAGTAGCAGACTTGCGATTAACACCTCACACATGACCAATCTCATGATGGCCATTGTAAATCGGATTCACCCGATGAACTCGCCAACAGCTCTGTATCAAACGAACAAGCAGCTCAATGGCCTAAAGTTCAACCATGTACTCCGTAATAAGTATACAATGAGGCTGAAGAGGAAACATAGGATGAATACGGAGTATCCGCAGTACTGTCCCGAAGATCAGGCTAGGGCCCGCTTAGATCTACGACGGAAGACGCGGAACAAGGCGAAGGCGGTAAACGTTATAAACGTCAGGGCTGTCTATTGCGTACATACGATTACGATCAAGGCTGGTGGAGCTTCAAAGACAAGCGAACAAGCAAGACATTGCGGTAGTTGGCCTAGTGTTTGTTATGGTTGGTGTGAGTGAGCCAAAGGCCACGAGTCCAAGGTATGTCTATTGCAAGACCAAGTAACATGGCGCTGGTATAGATAGATTGAGATACCTAATGGTTGTACGTAGTAAAAAGTTATGTCAAGTTGTCGCTCCGGGTAAATGATGATGCCTACACGAATACTACGAAATGCAAAGAAAGTGGTCTGCTATTCCAGTTCCAGTTCCAGAAAGCAAATGCGACAGGCCAACAGTAGGCCCTTTACGGGATCGTCGGGGCTTCGAGGTTCGGAGACTAAACTAAAGTAGGAAGCTTGATGGTGTAAGTTTTGAGTCGGAGCATAGAAATTAGCACCATGTATCAAGACCCCCCAGTGAAAAAAGGGAAGGAAATTGTCATGGAAGCATGCAATTTTTCTTTTGCACCTCTTCATCTTGATATGCAGATCTGGAAAGGCCCAATTATTGAATTATTAGTCTATATGTCTTCATTGAGCTTACAGACAGATTTATCCTCCTGGCAATACAAGGAAAATTGAAGTCTTCTAAGAATGGTTGTGTTAATTGGGAGGGCGTATCTTTAGACGTGTGGCATACAGCCGACCCCCCACCAACAAGTCAACCACGCTGCAACTCCACCTCGCATCTAATCTGCCTCTCCTCTCACGCCCTGGTCAACAACATCTTTTTGGGGCACAATGCCACAACAAAGCTTGCAATAGGAACAAAAGGCAGTTTATGATATTCAGAAAGCAGTTACTAACATTTCTGCCAGCCATTGGCTTGTTCAATGCAGAGATGGTGTAGCAGTGTGTATCTTTCACTTTCATCTCTTTAAATCTCCGCCCTTAGCGATTTCGCTCCCGTTAATCGTTCACACCCTGTTCCTTGCCCTTGTACGGAGTACATAGTGCTCGTACCTTGACCTTGAGACCCCAGGGTCCTCTTTTTATTTTTCTCTGTGCCCATTCCCTGTAAGTGACAAGCCAAGGACTGATTTCATTGATTGACTCACATACGCGGAACGGACTCTGGTTGACGGGAGGCGCCTGCACCTTCCACAGCCAACGGCGCAGACGGGAAGACTGGGCAATTACTAACCTTGTAAAATACCTCCTGTATCTGGAAAGAAACACAACCTCCACTTCTCCTACTTTACTTCCTCCTCTCCCCTACCTTCCGTCTCTATCCCTTTCCTCTCCTTCATCCTCATCCTACTCCTCAGTCGCAAGGAGTACCACTGGTTGTGAGAGACTCAACAACCAGACACATAATCTCGCTTGATTGTGAGCTCCAACTCGACTTGCGGCGCGGTTCATCCCAACGACTGGACTGATTCGATTCCTTACCGTCACATATCACCACACTCAACAAAATGGAGGCCGGCAACGCTACGTCCAGCGGCTTCTCGTCCGTTCTGGCCGGCACCAAATACGCCAATGTCGCTCTTCCTCCTCAGGTCGAATATGTTATCGAAGCTGTTTCGAATGCCGGCGTCTGGACTTGGGTATTCACTTTCATCGCTCTTTGCGTTGCGTATGATCAGAGTATGTTATTTAGTCACCAGGTAACCCAAGGCGCATTGCTAACCAGAGCTCCGAAACAGTTGCCTACATCATCAGGAAAGGTCCTATTGAGGGCCCGGCTATGAAACTTCCCTTCATCGGCCCATTCCTCGACTCGATGGATCCTCGATTCGACGGTTATCATGCCAAGTGGAGCAGCGGTCCCCTGAGCTGTGTTTCTATCTTCCACAAGTAAGTACTGAGCGAGCGATTCAACATGGCGGAACGGCCATATTGACCTTGAGTTGCTAGGTTCGTCGTTATTGCTTCCACTCGTGACATGGCTCGCAAGGTCTTTAACTCACCCGCCTATGTCAAGCCCACTGTTGTCGACGTTGCTCCTAAGCTTCTTGGACACGACAACTGGGTGTTCCTCGACGGAAAGGCTCACGTTGATTTCCGCAAAGGTCTTAACGGTCTCTTCACCCGCAAGGCCCTGGAGAGCTATCTGCCGGGCCAGGAGGAGGCTTACAACACTTACTTCAAGCATTTCCTCAAGATGACTAAGGATGCCGGCGGCAGGCCTGTCCCTTTCATGCACGAGTTCCGCGAGGTCATGTGCGCTGTCTCTTGCCGCACTTTTGTTGGTCACTACATCTCCGACGAGGCTGTCACCAAGATCGCCGAGGATTACTATCTCATCACTGCTGCTCTCGAGCTTGTCAATCTTCCCGTTATCCTTCCTTATACCAAGTCTTGGTATGGCAAGAAGGCCGCTGATATGGTTCTGGCCGAATTTTCTAAGTGTGCCGCGAAGAGCAAGGTTCGCATGGCCGCTGGTGGTGAAGTCACCTGCATTATGGACGCCTGGGTTCTGTCAATGATCCAGTCTGAGCGCTGGCGTGAGGCCGAGGAGAAGAGTGAGGGACACACCGTTGAGAAGCCCACTCCTCTTCTCCGCATGTTCAACGATTACGAAATCTCTCAGACCATCTTCACCTTCCTCTTCGCTTCTCAGGATGCCACCAGCAGCGCCGCTACTTGGCTCTTCCAGGTTACCGCCCAGCGACCCGATGTCCTCGACCGTGTTCGAGAGGAGAACATCAAGGTTCGCAACGGTGATCCTAACGCGCCTATCACCATGGATCAGCTCGAATCTCTTACCTACACCCGCGCTGTTGTCCGAGAGCTTCTTCGATGGCGCCCTCCTGTCATCATGGTTCCCTACGTCACCAAGAAGGCCTTCCCCCTGACCGAGAACTACACCGTTCCCAAGGGTAAGTTAAGAAACTTCCAATTGCATTTTTGATCGCCGTTATACTGATTCGAATCCTCATTAGGCTCAATGTTGATCCCCACCACTTTCATGGCTCTCCACGATCCTGAAGTCTATGACAACCCTAGCCACTTCGACCCCGAACGATACTACAGCGGCGATGCTGAGGAGAAGGGTTCCAAGAACTACTTAGTTTTTGGTACCGGACCTCACTACTGCCTTGGACAGGTGTATGCTCAGCTGAACCTGGCTCTCATGATCGGAAAGGCTTCAGTCATGCTTGACTGGAAGCACCACGCAACCCCTAAGTCTGAGGAGATCAAGGTCTTTGCCACCATTTTCCCCATGGTACGTACTCGTTACAGGGCAAGACATTGCAATAATGACTGACTTTGAAATAGGACGACTGTCCCCTCACCTTCGAGGAGAGGAAGTGGTAAACAGTACGGAGGAACTTGATCGACACTAGGTTAAATACAGACCGTTCGATACGATTCGGGCATCCCTGATGCACAGGGCAGTGCGGTTGCAGCCCAAGTGTGTCTGATGAGGGAGGCCGAAAGAATGATCGAGGAACATGGCTGTGAATGGTTTAAGCTTCCAATAAAGATAAAACAAGAGATCAACTGTTGGCATATGACAGGCTACAGGAAAATTCTCTGGAGATGAAGCTTGAAGAGCAGGCAAAACAGCCCAATGTGGTTGGAAAGGACAATCATGATGGATAACAGTTTTAATACCTATTCTCGGTGTATATAGTTGGCTGCCCGAGGCCATTTGGGACCGCAAGGTCATAGAGATGACTGTCATGATTGGAAGTGGCATTTGGACAGCGAATAGCAAAAGATTTCCAAAACAGATCAGATGACCGAGTTGAGTGAAGTGACTTGACGTTGGCTACAACTGAGGTCAGCATGAGAGGGATTCATGATGGCGATCCTATCTGCATGTTAAAGTTAGTTTTGATGTAACAGCCATCACTTTGAAGGTTTGAATAGTAAGGCCCCGTCTTGTTGATTGCCCATTATCGATCGATTTTATTAGTGGTGATTACGAAGCGTCTGTTTATTCATTGCTTCTGTAACATCATGGCATTCATTTGATCGTGTCTTACATCACCCTGGCCCCAGCTTCTTAGTCAGTCACCTTAGCTCGGTATAGTCCACAATTCGCCATCTTGAACCTCAATTCACATTTCCCATCTTGATATTTTCCAGGGAGTAAACGTCTCTACCTTAATAAAAAATGGCGTCCCGTCGCGCTCTCTTCTCGTCAGCTTCGCGCGCATCCGCTGCCATCCAACCTGCGCGACCAATCTTTATAATTGCAGCACGCTCGATAAGCCCCTTGTTACCATCCCGAGCTTTTGCGCCCTTTCCATCTAATAGAAGCTATGCTACCAAAGCCCAAACCAAACCAAAATCGATAGATGACAATGCCCCACCGGACCCCAAACCATGGAGCTTTGAAGATATAAAGAACCATGTTGAGAAATCTGACCCGGGCAATGTAGTCCTCATCGGTACG
This sequence comes from Fusarium sp. NRRL 29148, assembly GCA_013759095.1. Lineage (NCBI taxonomy): Eukaryota > Fungi > Ascomycota > Sordariomycetes > Hypocreales > Nectriaceae > Fusarium > Fusarium sp. NRRL 29148. The sequence continues at coordinate 42,174 of JABSTL010000163.1, forward strand.
TTCACCTCTACGCATGCTGGGAAATCGAGTTTACAAGGGCAACAGACGTCCGAGAACCAGTCGAGCTTTTCGAGACGGGCAAGATTCCCGGTGCAATCAACATTCCTATCACATCGGCAGCCCAGAGCTTCCATATTTCTGACGAGGATTTTGAGGACATGTACGGCTTCCAGAGACCAGCAAAGAACAAGGAACTTGTGTTCTATTGCAAAGCAGGAGTGCGTGCGAGGGCGGCTGCGCAACTGGCTCATTATGCTGGCTGGGACAAGATCGGCGACTATGAAGGCAGCTGGCTGGATTGGGAAGCCCAGAAAGGACCAGTTGAGAAGGTTAAGAAACGATATTGAACAGACAGAGCTTGCTGAAAGGCAGACATTCATTGGCAGAATGATTGGTCAAATAAAAGCGCCCTCTAACTTATTGTACAAACAATTCCCAAAGATCTGCTTCCCCAGAGACTCCTTTTGGCTATACCTTAACTGCAATTGAGGCCCAGGAATACACATTCTCTTTACGTGTCATTCATTTCCTTACTTCCATCTCACGGCTCTAATCGATTTGCCACCACCTCTTAAAACATGCGGCTATCTTTACCCTCGTCCGGTTTGCTGGCCACGGGGCTACCATGAGCAAAGAAAAGGATCTTGATCGCAAGAGCCAGACCGGCGTGGAGCAGTACCACAACGACAAGCAGGACCTTGCTCACCTGGCGATCTGTGGCGCTGAGCACAGGGTAAAGGTTTCGCAGCAAGAACGCAACCGAGATTCCGAAACCAACACCGACAAAGACCCAGTTGAGTATGGAGATAGGTGACGAGCTGATAAGGGCAACGGGGACCCAGATCAGGTTGGAGTAGCCGTACAGAGCCCAACACTCGAGGAGATTGGCAGATTCGCTGCCGAAGTAACGGAGGGCGAGGAAGAGAGCCATAGGAATGAAGAGAGTATAGCCATAGATGAGGCCAGCGGCGCCTGTTTGTCATGTTAGTGCGTAACTCCCAGCCAATATCACATGAGACATACCACTTAGCAGCTTGAAGTCATAGAGGAATGGCCCCTTGCCCGTATCCGACATATACTGGCTGATAGTGCCGCCCAGGAAAAGGATCAAAATGACCGTCGTGGCGATCCAGAAGGGTCCGTAAAGATCAGGGTTGCCCTCAAGAACGTCGAGGAAGTTGGCCCTGGGAAACAGAGCAGCCCAGCACCGGGACAGAACAGCTGAAGTGTCGACATCGAAGAATTGCGCATAAAAGTTCATGCTCCACAAGAAGCGCTTGGATGAGCCGGAGCCGGTCGAAGCCGTTGCAGGTGGAGGAAGACCACCGCCGCTGGAGGGAGGTTTGTGGGTGTTGGGGTTTGTATCATTGAAGTTGGACGTATGGAACTCGAGGTCTTCTTGAAGATCGGTATGTCCGAGGTCGCCCTGAGCATCATATCAGTTTAGTCAAAGGGACATTGTATCAAGATGTTGGGGATCGCAGCTTTGAGCTTGAAAGGATAGCTAGCTAGAGGGGCCATGACATACCTCATCGTCAACATCGACGACGGCGTCGTAACCAGAACCAGACATGGTGAAGTTGTGTAGGTAGCTATCTAAATATAGCTTTGAAAGGACAAAAAGAACGGCTCGTTTGCAGTTGATGAATGTGTTTGGTGAAAATGAACAGCAGTGACAAAGTCACAAGGGAGGGTAAAGTTGAGGTGCTCCTACTGGTCGCTGTCAGCTTCTAATTGGGACAGTTTGGCAGTTGTCGTAATTCAGGAGCACGCGCACCGTGTCAAGCGCAGAACCGAGGATTAACCGGCGCTTCATGATTGTCGGCTTTAGTCTTATCGAGATTCGAGCTCAGGGAGGAGTTTCAGTGGACGTGAAACAACCCTGTAAGCCATAGCAATGGATATTTAGTGAAATGGAGAAGCGTTGCATTTAACATGGCAGAGTAAACAGAGGAACACTCCGTAGTTTGAGAATCAATTTTCGGGAGCCTTACAAGCTAAGAGTTGTATCGCTAACATCATAGCTGACCCCAAGATTACCCACAGTCACTCATTTCCATGCACATAACCATCTCGAAGCGTGAAAGCTTTTATTTCTTTTGAAGGGGTCTGGCCGGAACACCTCGCGGCACGGCACATCGTCAATATGGGCATCATCTAGAATGTATTGCCTGAGCTGCACATGCTAATGTAAAAACAACCAGCCTCGTATGAACAAAAGAAAAGAAGCTCTCCTCTGTCCTTGCCATCGACCCCCAAATGCCAAATCCCAGACGCCACATCCATGGAGTAATCGTTTATTTGAGCTTCTTCTTGGGTCGGAGCTGGTTGGTGTGTCCACACTTGCGCTTGCGGCAGTTGGTGGCACGGGGAGGGAGACGAGCCTGTTGATGCTTGTTAGAATCCGGTTCGGTGCGGACGGCAGGGTCGACATACGTAGCACTTGCGGCAGATCATCTTGTCGCAGTTGAACTTGGAGGCAAGGGCCTTGAGCGAGGGCTCAATAATTCCACCACGGAGACGGAGGACGAGGTGAAGGGTGGACTCCTGTACGAGGCGTAAGTTTATGTTCCCAGTATTTCCCAATCATCTTTCTGCGAATGTAATCGCAACCGCATTTCGGATCCCAGCACGCACCTTCTGGATGTTGTAGTCGGAGAGAGTTCGGCCATCCTCGAGCTGCTTACCAGCGAAGATCAGTCGCTGTTGGTCAGGGGGGATACCCTCTTTGTCCTGGATCTTGGACTTGACATTGTCGATGGTGTCCGAGGACTCGACCTCGAGGGTGATGGTCTTGCCCGTCAGGGTCTTCACGAAACTGGGCGGTTCTGTTAGTACGCAACGGAAAGAGGCTATTTTGGTCGATTTTTCGCAATCGGTGGGCTCGAGCTTACATCTGCACTACATGGAGAGTCAGTATTTGTGCCTATTGAAGTTATTTGCGGCTATAGTTAGGGGTATACTCACTCTTTACTGATTTTTGTGACGTGACGATGTGAGGATTGGAAAGCCGGGCTTCGTTCTGCGCGCAATATTGGTGGGGCGAACAAGTTCAAAAAGGAAGGAAAGCCCTAAGGTTGGAACTGATCACGTGCTGGCTCCTGCCCACCAGAAACGTTTAGGCGAAGGGGGGAGTGGATCCGACACCTTATAGGTACCTTACCCATGATATCATGCCCTGATTTACGTAGAAGCTTAAGGGTATTAGATATAAGTCATACATGGTATCTTTCATTATCGGCCATGTTATTGATATAATCATATAACTTCCTCTTCTTGCCCTTCTTCTCGGCGTCTCTTCAATTGCCATGAGATCATCTTCTGCTCCAACATGTAAACTGCTTGCACTATTTCATCAAGCGAAAGGCCTGATATGTGACCTTGAAGACTGATTAGCTCGAGAGATTATATGAAAAAGGCGTGATAACTTACCAGCAGCTTTGTAAAATGCCTGCGCTGTCTCTGTAAGGTCCTCGACCGAACGGAACGCTTCATAACTTGGTTCTGCCAGTGTTTCCCCGTCTTGTTCTGACCCCTCTTCCCCTTTTATTGTAATTGCTTGACCAAGGATCTTCCGCATCTTGTGGTCATTATCTTGTTCAGTGTTTTCTCTTGTGGGAGCCTCTGGCGGAGGGACCTTCTCTGATGGAAAGAACCTGGTGATTTCCGAATCATCTTTTATTTATTAGTATTGTTTTGATGCGCTGAGATAAACTCACTCTTCCTGTCGATGGTGCTCGCAATATGAACAAAGTACTGGTCAAGCTCTTCTGTCGTCATTGAAGTAACTTGGACAGCGGTAGCTTGATCGAAGCTGGGCTCCTTCCCAGGTGTTTGGGATGCTTCTATTAATTCTTGGGCGCCTTTGAGCCATATTCTCCAGTCGAACTTGATACTCTGCTCTGTGCTAGCGGCGCGAAGAAAAGGGGCGTGTTGTCCTAACGGAAAGCACAGCTTTGCTGCGACCACAATAGCTGACATGAGCAAGATCTCGGGATAGTCTATATGAAATCGCCGTGACTGCTCCATGGGCAACTGAAAAGAGAAATTCATCACCGATAGTATGCTTCTTGCTGTGATGAGCGTTTCCACTAGAACAGTCAGTCAATACAGGAGGGGTAAGCGTCTTGAGAGCACTTGCCTGGTAAAGTGAGTTGCCTGACAAAGTGCACAATGGTTGGCGTATCACTGATAGCTGGGAATACCATTCCATAGTTGTGATGATATGAGAGAGCGAGATCTAGCACAGCATTGTGCATGTCGATGCCTCTGAGAGATGAGCGCAGGGGTAATTTGAGGGCCCTAGTATAAGCAGATGGCAGCCGCTCTTGCATTTCTTCGGGAAGATCGTAGTACTGATATAGGTTAGCTGAGATGATAAACTCTTCAAGGCTGACTTACTGATCGTTTATAAGGCATTCGCCTAGAATTGGCCCAGGCGCAAAGCTCACCAATCGTGGTAGGTATCCTGAGCAACAAGCATCCAAGATAGCACAAGGCCAGGGTTTCAATCATTCTCGGCACAGGCCAATCTGGGTTGTCCTCTGGATTCCAGCTACGAGCTCTTGTGCCCTGCGTCTTTGGCGTATCATCTTTTTCTGTGCCTGTAGGCTGCGAACTGAATGTTGCAAGGCCATCGCCCGTTTGTTGTGCTTCCTCCTCAGCCAGGAGTGCCCCAGAGCCTCGAATACGGAGATCCCACAGATCGCGCACGACAGTCTCAAGCTCTTCTCGATGACCTTTGGTCTGAACGAGCCAAAGGAGCTGCTGCCTCAGCACTAGTTGTAGACATTCGAGAAACAGATTTTTGCCTGCTTGCTCTGTGAGATGGCGCAGCTCTTTTTCCTTGACCTCCTTGTCTTTCTTTGTCTTTTTACCAAGCTGCCCAGCATCGACATCATCACCAATGTCGAATTGAATGAATCCCTAATATGATTTTCAGTCCAGACTCTTCGAGGGTGTAATGTAAGACACACACCTCAACCTGATGTCCGTTGGAGCAGAAGCGCAGACCATTCTCCAAATACCATCTTCGAGCACCACATTCTGGACATCTCTCCCCACGAGGAAACTTGCGAAGATCTCGCCTCTCATCCATAATTCACACTGATTATGGCATTTCGTATTTGCTTCCGTTGTTGTCTTTGCTACTGGCCTGTAAGCTCCGTTCTTATGGGTTTGCGACGGTCTAAAAAAAAGTGGTTGGAGCTAAAAATATATCTGTAGGTGCTTTGCCCATGTGTATGTGTCGGATCCTGTGGTGCACTTTGTAGCGAGCAAAATCATAAGCATTGCATGCACAATCATAGCTGTTCAGTCATTGAAATTGAATTATCTTTTTACTTCAACTCACATGGTTGCGGTTTCTGGGTCGTGTAACAATAAATGCACATTTGTACTATAGGTCCAAACATATATTCGTCCACACAATACCTTACTGTCTCGTCCTACGCAATGCATTCGTATTAAGCAAATGTTACCACGGTGCCCAAGGACTTGACAGAATTCACGTCACTCAATATCAACAAGTCTTAATCAACTCCAAAGCTCTCCCATTTTTTTCTTCATAAAATTGCCGCTACGTATCGTGACATGATGGCATGTGCAGCGTGTGAGCTAGGAACAAAGGAAAACATTTTGTTAGCCCGAGGCTCGGGTGCTCAGAATTGCCGTATATCATAACTGGCAGGCAATCCTGTCCAGATAGAGTCCTTCTGCGCAACGCCCAATCCATGGCCAATGAGTATTGATGCGCCAAACATTCATCAAAACAAAAATCCCCAGCCCAGATCATCTTTCAATGCGGAGCTCAGAGGCCAAGTGCCATTTAAAAGAGGGTGCGGATCAAAGGTTAGGCGATCTAACCCTGGTTGGGGGCCTCCTTGGCTTCCATAGCGCACTCCTCGCCCATGGAGGTGAGAACGATAACGTCTGAGAGGCATGGTTAGGCAATTCGTCGAATGAAGACCACAAAAGCAACTTACTGGTGTCCTTCTCCTCCTCCTTGAAGAGCTTGGTGATCTTCTGGCCAACCTCGTTGTCGGGAAGAGGAACATCGTCCTTGGTGTCACCGTCATCGGTCATGAGAGAGAGGAAACCGTCGTCGGAGATGTCGAGCTTGAATACATGTTAGTTGAGCTGGGGGGAAATGACCGGGGGTCTGCTCTTCTGAGGAGAGGGGTTGTTCATCTGTGGAGCGGGGCAAGGGTTCACAGACCAGCTGGTACTCGCGACGAGAGACGTTGGGGACGTCCATGTTGTGAGTAGAGGGAGAAAGATCCTCGTACTTCTTGCCAGTGAAGATGTCGGTAGCAACGAGATGGACCTTGGCGTGACCGTGCTTTCCGGTCTTGGAGGTGGACATGTCGACAATCTTGCAAGGGCGGTTCTTGATCACGACGAAACCGTTCTTACGCAGAGCAGAGCACTGCATAGGGTAGGTAAGAGAGGCACCGGCATCGGCCGAATCGAAGGTCATCTCATGCTGTACCAGGTGAAAAGGAGCAATTAGCAAAATTCTCGATGGATAGGAGCATAATATGATGGTGATGGCTATTTTAATGGCTTGTGAAGCTCGATTCAATAATTCAAATGGGAGTATTGTATCGTGGGGCATAGGTCACAATGCGGGGTGTCAATCTCCAGGCGAAAAATGGGCGCAAGGGCAGATTTCGTGGGCGCGTGCGCCTGGGACTCGACAGAGGCAGTAGCAGGAGCAAGTAAACTCACCTCAGCATCGTTGGGGGCGGCCATTTTGACGGTATTGACGAGAAGTCGAGTTCTTTGAGGAGAAAGGAGTGAGGTTGAGGAGGAGAGGAGAAAAAAAAGCTGAGAGTGGTGCTTAATAGTGGGATGGAGAAGAGAAGAAGGAGGAGAGGGCCAAACTCGGAAAAAAGAGATGGAGGGGGCAAAGAAAAAGGTGCGAGGCCCTCGACAAGTTTTTTTTCTCAAGTCTTTGATTGGTGTAAATGGGCGAAGCAGTGGACACTATTTTCAGGCTGTAGTTTTTACTTAGGTCCTGCGGATGGACGGACGCTGCCGGTGGATATGGTAGACCAGCTTGCCCAGCTGGCACAGGGAGAAATTAATAAGAGCACAGGCGGTTTTAGCTCTCGTGAAGCCTGTAAGCACTCCAAGGCGTTCCAGCCTTTGTCCTTCTTTCCAGAGGTCCAGAGGGGGGCCCGGTCCGTCGAGATGGACCCTCGACATTGCCCCTCCTCTACCAGAACTGTATTGCACCATACCAGTGGAGGGGTTATTGCTTACAGGGCCTCGAGGGCATCTGTTCCGCTGCAACAAAAAAAGAATACTAAAAAAAAAAAAAAGAATACTAAAAAAAAAAAAAGCTGAGCGGGGTGGAGCGGGAAGCCACCAGGAAGTGTTAAATTGATGGCAGCTTTAGGTTATCGCCTTGACGATCGATCATTTCAAGCAAAGCTCGAGGTGGCGGAGCCAATAAGACAGAGTAAACACTGCTCTGACCATTCACATGCCAGAATATCATTTTTATTCTGGGTCGAATATTCAATTTCAGACTGAACTTCCAACCTCTGCCAACGGAAGAACTCAGAGCGAGGTGGTCTGAAGGTCACGAGAGCATTCTAGGCATTTCAAGAAGCAGTTTGACACGCGGGTTACCAAGACATCACTGCGTCAAGGTGTCAAAACCTGCAGGGGGTCGGTCATTGATGCTAACCTCAGGACTCAATGGCTGAAATGCAACTGCTCACGCGGGGGGCAATCGATCTATGTTTTGGTTTCGGGGGCTTTCCAGGTTCCCCTCCCAAACCTGAGTGGCCATTGGTGCCCAAGACCTGCGTGTCTCAGCAAAAAGGTTCTGGTGAAATGCAAGCAACTCTTGCAAGCATGAAGCAAGGCATGGATGGACATCGATCGCACAATGAAAGCAATCACTTTTAATATCGGCAGGCCGATGGCTACCTTGCCCCTACAGCGTAGGTATGTATCAGGTACTAAGCGAGCCATACCTACCTAAGTATCGGCCTGCAAGCTACAGCTTTACCTATTCTTCCACTGTTTGCTCTTCTGTGGCGCTTTGAGCCTAAGACGAGCCAGACCATCTCCTGTTGAGGCCGATTTCCGATTTAAGAATAAGGGGACCTGGGAGCCAAATATGTAGGCCCTGGTTCGTTATGCTAACCTTAAGGACGAATCACCAGACTACAATGTTTTTGTAGTCTTCTGGTGCATTTTCCTATGCTTCTTCTCAAGGCGATTGTAGTTTCGGTGTGGTCGAGTGAGTTTGCATTTAACCCACCAGGTAGACTATCGGCTAGCCAAGATTCTGTGTCTTTGAGAGAGAGAGCCCCACACAGCCACACAAGGCTGGAGTTGAAGTCCCCAGATCGTATTGTCCAATCAGCTTTCACTCGACAACTTCAATTCCATGGCTGTCAACAGCCTCGCGTTGCAAGCTGGCCAAGCTGACCCTTTCGCGCCCAGCTTAGCTTCACTAATAGCTTGATAATTGTGATCCACCAACGCATTCGACTTCGACAACTATTACCATGATATTGCCTACGACTCTCGAGTCCGCGAATTAATCTTCATATACCGAATCCTGCCTGTCCTACTCTCCCGGCATGTGGCTCGACCGACTGGCGGGAGGCCCGGCCAGCAGTCCTGGACCCTCTACGCCTCAACCCGGTAGCAGAGTATATCCTAAAAGGACTTCGAGCACTCTGAGCCCATATGTCACATCTCAGCGCCCTGGGATTTCTCCACGAGGCTCCTCGCTATCACTCGTTTCCAATGATTCCACCTCCTCACTCCTTTCGTCTTCGCGAAGGCCTAATGGCTCCAACTTGAGGCAGGCCTCAACAATAGACACAGGACCTGATTCTTTGGAGGTGCTAGAGGCTTTACTAGCAGGCTTTTCGAGTGATCGCGAACAAGCCGATAAGAAAATTGCCATTAATGAGGACGATATCAACTTCGAGGCTGTATTTGGGGGATTGTCATTAAAGGAGCTTGCCACGTCCGAACCTCCTGATACAACCACAGTCAGCAACCGCAAGCCAAAAACGGCAGAAGAGAGTCCGTTTATCGCAACATATACACTTTTGACCCTACAATTAACATATCACAGGCGAGAATGATAGAACCAAACTCGAAGATCTTCACCGGTCGATAGAAGCATGTGACGATGTACTCAATTCAGTTGAGATCAACCTTGCCAACTTCCGTAATGACCTTGCCATGGTATCCGCAGACATAGAATCTTTGCAAAACCGATCGACAGCCTTGAATAGGAGATTGGAAAATCGGAAACAAGTTGAGAAGGCACTGGGGCCTCTGGTAGAAGAGCTAAGCTTACCGCCTGAAGTTATCTCCAAGATCTCTGAGGGGCACATCGATGAGATGTGGGCTAAGATGCTCGCGGAACTGGATCGCAGGTCGACCCTATTCAAAAAGAAGTGCGAAACTCAAACTAGTAATGCGGCAAAGGATCTCGAACCGATTCTTGACAAGCTCACTTTCAAGGTATGTGCACTCTGCTACCCTACTGTCAGAACCACAACTAACTCCCTAGGCAATTGAGCGCATACGAGACTTCATCGTGGCTCAGATCAAAGCACTGCGATCACCGCATATCAATGCCCAGATCATTCAGCAACAAAGTTTCCTTCGATACAAAGATCTTTACACATTCCTACACAAACATCATCCGACTCTCGCAAATGAGATCGCCCTCGCATACATGAACACTATGCGATGGTACTACCTTAATCAGTTTTCCCGGTATGAGAAGGCTCTCGGAAAAATCAAGCTTCACATATTAGACAAAAACGACGCTCTTGGCCACGAAGATGCGACCCGCAAGGCTACTGTTCTTTCGAGCAACAGGGCACCAGGCCCCCCTCATGATGCATTCAGTCTTGGCCGGCGCATTGATCTCCTGAAAACCAACAACCAAACGGCACTCTCCTCTTATCTCGCCGAAGAAGACCAAACAACTCACTACCTCGAAGTACCCTTCCGCAACTTCAACCTGGCACTTATTGACAATGCCACGGCAGAATATACGTTCATGGCCACATTTTTCTCTCCCGCATTGTCCTACAGCCAGATTTCAAAGAACTTCAACTATGTCTTCGAGGCTACCTTCGAACTCGGCAGAACCCTTTCTAAGGCTCTGATAGGGGATACATACGATGCGCTCGGCCTGCTCCTTTGTATCCGGTTGAATCAGCATTTTGCTTTTGAGCTCCAGCGCCGAAAGGTACCTGCTTTGGATGGCTACATCAATGCGACGACCATGCTCCTGTGGCCCCGTCTTCAGGTCATAATGGATCGTCACTGCGATTCTGTGCGCCACCTCAGCAATGCTGTGCCCGCCAAACCGAGCCGCGCCGAAGCTGCTAAACTGTCTGCGGCACCTCATGTTGTGACCCAGCGTTTCGGGCAGCTGTTGCACGGCCTATTAGCCCTCAGCACTGATGCTGGTGATGACGAACCTGTTGTGTCCAGCCTGCGCCGCTTGCGCTCCGAAGTTGAGACCTTTCTTACTCGCCATGCTGAGCTCTTCGGTGACAAGCGTAAGAGTGGGCGCTTCTTGTATAACAACTACTCACTTATCCTCACCATTATCAGCGATGCGAACGGCAAGCTTGCTGATGAGCAGCAGGAGCATTTTGAAGAACTGAAGACTCAGTACCAAGAAACGTCCTAGAAAAGTGTCTCATCTGGATATAAAATTGTTGGGACACAGGAAGGGTAATTCACAGGAAATTAGTGCATTCTCATGTCTTCCCTTGGGTGCAACTACGTGTATATTTCTTTGCATGGCGTCTGGGTGAAGGTTAACATCTGTGGGTCTTGTTGCTAAACAGAGCTTTGAATAAACGAAGTGTTATCTATGTCATTCTAGCATGGGGTAAATCCTTCTATCTGCCAACTTTTACAAAAAATATGCCTACCTTGAGCAATCTATCTGAGAAATTATCTTGTGGGTGGAGACTTTGGTGTCTATCGAGAGAAGAGTGAGGCAATGCGATGGATGAGTATTGGATTGCGGCGAAGGTAGAAAGCCAGGGCTCCCACAACAAGAGCCATACCAACGGTCTTGACTGGGCGGCGGTAACGCCAGAGGGCCAACTTGATGCGATCCTGTATTTCTTGCCAATGAAGTTCATCGACCTGCTTCTCGAAAAGCTCTGAGCCCTCTTCCATGGTCTGTTTCGCACAGGTTTCGATATCTCGGGCTGTCTTTAGAACACTGAAATTAGAGATGTGTCGCCAGTAGCTGAGAGTCTCAGGAGGATGCTGCCCAAAGAGGGCGGCCGATTTGATGATAAGCTCGTCCAGATCCATTTTTGTTGGGACCTTGCCCAAAATGACATGCAGCATATCGGGCTCGTCTATCTCAAAGATCTCATTTCGACGGTCAAGAATGATCTGCGCAAACACGTAGACTGTAAATACAGGCTCACGGGCGAGGAAGACGTCGAACAATCTGGCGATGTCTTGATAGGTCTCGATGTTGTGGGCATACATGGTCAGGGTTCCCGCTAAAGCATAGAAGGGTTCAACATCTGCAAGATGCCGTCGGAGCTTGGGATCAGCAGCATGGAGAATGTCCGGCAGAAGACGGAGTTGAGCAGTTGTTGGCCCAAAACTGGGCAACATAAAGTCCCGTATCCTCAGGACGGACAGGCGCGCGAGAACACGAGCTCTCCATGCTGGTGCCAGCACCAGCAGTAGAACCTGGGAAATGTCGTGATAGCCCTGGAAGTAGCACAGATAAGGGTAACGACGTAGGACCTCGGTGATGAGGGATGAGAGTTCTGACTTGCGGAGACTCAACTCTGCATCGGATTGGTCTGGCACTGCATTAGCTCTCACGATGCCTTGGACGTAAGGAGGGATTGAGAAATACTGTCTGGGTAGTAGATGAACGAGCGATTGACATCGAGCTGGACCTGATCCTCGTCTCTATGGCGGGGTAATTGCTTCCAAGCGTTGGAATCTTCTTGAGCCAATGCAAGATCAGGATCATCTTTTTCGTCAGAGGAAGCATCGAGGCCTAGTAAGATGGGCCCTGTGAGATGGTGTCAGTCAATGAAAGGGGGTGTATACACGGACGGTAACAACGAACATGCTTGTCTTCGCAATGCATCCGACAGGAATCCACCATGAGCTTCAGCCAGTGACCGGAGACGGCCAATGTCTCTCCATTTGCATGCTTCGATGATATCTGCAGCTTTAGCATGAGAGAGCATGTCCGGTTCCTGCGATATCTCTATGCTGGTATTGGCATTGGTATTGGCATTGCTGCTGGTGCGACTGAAGGACAAGGGCGATTTATTATCGCTATCCCTCGGACTATCCATGACTGGCTCGATAGACAGAAAAAAGCAATCTGAAATGGGGGATGCGATGAATGGAATCGATGAGAAGGTAAGATAGTATCAGGTGCAGGGTCTTGCCATGACCAAGGTTGAGGGAACCAACCAGCTCAGGAACAAAACAACTGGTTCTTGCTCCCTTGCTAGCTCCTGAAAAGCCTATTGGTCAAGTTTATGACTCTTCTGCTGTCTTTGTTGCCGATTATGTTCGTATCGCAATGGAGTTGTAGTGGGTGATTCGTGTCACTTGCTGGATGAAGATCACCTCTAGGTAGGACAGTCAAGTTGATCCCTGTTTGGATGGCCTGAGGTCTGATTGATTCAGATTTGACAGAGCTAACTCCAACCACCCTAGACTTGATCAGTGGCCCCCACGTCCACCATTCAGTTGTTGGTAGCAGCCGTATTTACTTTTAGCACACTTGCTTCTCTATTCTGTATTCTTGCTTGAAGTCTTTTGTTGGTTTAGCAGTGTGGTTACGACTTGTCATCACCATTATCTTTCGCTGTGTTTGTATCGTACAAGGTTGTTCAGGCTCCAAAGGCACAAGACACACCATGGGCCGCAACTTACCTCAACGTGCCTTGACAAACGTCGTCTTTACACCCTGTGACCATGCGCAATCAGACATCAAGCTTCATCCTCGATCCAGGCCAAGCAATGACACAGCGTACTGCTCGTTGGATCGATTATTTTGATAGTTTGGAATGCAGTTGTCCACAGCCTTCACTCTTGACCTGAGGGCTACCCTTGCTATTCAACCCTTGACCTGGTATCTATCTACATTAATTCCCCGATGGCAGATTTGGTGAAGCTGGCGCTTGTGTAAATGCTTATTTGTCATGGCCATGGACTGTCGGAGACAGTGAATGGCAAGTTCTGATTATCAACTAACAAACAGCTGATTTATTAGACATAGCAATTTTTGTATCATGGCCGCACCTTCGGTAATCAGCTTGCTAATCGTTTCTGTTTACCATGTAGAGCCATCATTAACAGAGTGAAGATATACACGGGACAGTCGCCCGCTCGCTAGTTAACGTTAGATGCTGGCCCTAGTATGGCCAAAGGGATCTGGAAGCCTCCGACAACGGCTTGGCGCAACTGACATGTCATGTTCTACAAAACATTGTGTGCCACATTTTATAGGGCCAGGACCAACAACTTCCACTGGAGCTACAGACAAAGGTTGACTCGCGCGATCTGTGGTGGCCTCAAGACCACTACCCAAACTCGAGTCATCTGCTGTAGTAGTTGTCAGCTTGGTGCTCTCCCTAGCTGGAGTGGAGTTGATGATTGAAGTGTCCGGAGTATGGATAGAAGTGCCATGGGGAGAAAATGAAGTGGATCACAAATCCTTGCTCAGATCAGTCCCACTAGTACAGCTCAAGTTTGGATTTTGAGAGCCGAAAATGACTGGCTACCTACCTTAGCCTAAGGTAGCTGGAGAGCAAAAAAGTTTTTTGACATTAAGCTGTGGTGATGAAATAAGCTAGTCTATAAGACCATGAAATCTATGCAAGACTTGTCTAACTATTTTTATCACTTAGAGCATATGGTATGTGTTTTTTTGCTCCCCCAGGCCAGCTGATGACTGATTCCTGAGCGACTACTCCGTAAAAGACCTAGGATTGCTTGTGTTGCCTCGCTTTTCAACTCTGAGCTTTCTGACGCCGATCTACTTCCCAAGGGTTTGAAATATGCGACAGACTGCGTCGTCTTTGCATACGAATTTTTATGATCCCCATGATAGGAGATATGCGAATTGGGGTAGCAATTGCAGTTGGTGCCAGAGTGCCACGAGGGAGACTGGCTGGTTTCGAGATGGCAAAAGCCCAAGAATAGCTCGTTCTCGAGATACATTTGAAGGTCCCTGGATGCCGAGACCTCTCTATATATTGAACGGCATCAATAAAGAAAAGCACAAAGCCATTTGATCGATTGACAGGCCGAGGGTCATTGTGACCGAGTTCGTGCCCACTTGATCCTTAGGCGGCTAATTCAAGTCGGTGTGACAAAAAGGGCAGAAGGGTCTGTGTCTCGTGTGAGGATGGTGGTGACAAAAGTAAAGGGGCGAAAGCTGAGACACTTGGCTGGTTCAGGCTCGGTCTAATGGCTGCTGGAATTCCCACAATCGTTCTTCTGAACGATTTAATGGTTTCGGAACATCAAGAGTCGGTAAGGATGAGAATGTGAACATGCCGTTGGCTGAAGTGGAGCGAAGTCTCATGTACTACGGAGTAGACTGTGTTGTCTGTGGTCAGTCCAGCTCAAGAAGCTCAGCTAGAGCTAGCTTCCTCACTAGCCGATCGGTAGGAAATGACGAAGCTGACAAGAAAGATAGTCGAGATAGTGCATCCCCTAAATTAGTTATCCGTGATTTCCTACACGTAGTACGTAATTCGGATAGCAACTTCCTCTACGAATCGAACTGCAACACAACGCAACACAACACAATACAACAAAAAAGCCGGTGTGAGTCGACAGCCAACCACATGAGGTGTGGTCGACACCCGTTTGACCTAACAAGAGCCGCTCAAGTTACCGACCCCCTGGTTCTCGGGCGCCTCTTGCGGAGTTTTGGAGTGCTCGAGTGCTCATCAGAACCGAGCTGATGAGCCGTGGCCGACTACCGTGTTGTAATTCTGCTGCATACCAAACTCACAGGGTCATGCTTCAAGGATGCTTTCTCAAGAATGTGCGGGTGTCCTATTCAAATAACAGGGATCGGCCGAATCAAGAAGGATTGTTCGAAGATTCTTTACAGCTTCTTGAGATCAAAGCCTCTTCCCTGTGATGTCGGGTATCAGATCGTCATCATTGACGAACATGGTACGTTATGTACAGGGATCTAGGGTTGAACATATGCTGTATGTACAAAAATGGTTTGTTCTTTGGCTGAATCGTAGTCAAGATTGGTTCTGAGAGGGGGATTATCAAGCCCCTGGTGGGGGTTCCATGAAGCAGCCCTCTACTGAGGCGGAAAATTCTTTCCAATCGCAGTGAATGGAGGAGGCTCCAAGCAACTAAAGTTACCTGTTGGTTACACCACGATAGGTACCTACAGACCAAAGCAGGCAGGTACCAATGTAGGCAAGGCAGGCAAGCATCAGTCGTATCCATCTAAGCCAACTCAAGCAGTCAAGGTACTAGAGCTTTCATGGGAGTTACCTGTGGACTACCTGGTCTTTGCCAGGGAGGCAATTGGTGTTCCAGGGCAATTATGAGTAAGATACTGTGGACAGAGTCTTATGATGTTGCTTGAAGTTGCTGGCCTGCTTGGTATACGCAAGGTACCTAGGGTGAAACCGGGTTGTCCAACTATCATCACTAAAGGCAACTTGCAGGTGAACAAGGATTCATGGCGCGTCAAGCATAAGAATGCACTGCAATTGTATGAATTTGACCTTTTTAGTGCTGGAGACCACGATTCTTTTGTGTCACTCGTTACACAGAGGGAGTCTTGCAGGGACCCAACTGGCGCTAAAAATCTATCCGCGCTCGAGATCTTACGGCGAAAATGGAAGTGGAGTGGAGGGCAATCAAGCCAAGTGGAGTGGACCTCGGGCTTCCATATCGCTTCTTAAACTCTGATTCCCGTGGAGCCTCACACGCCTCGCCTCGAGTCTCTCTCTGTCCGTCTCTCTGTCTTACTCTCAGACCAGTCTGATTCTTATATCGAATCCACGCCCATGGTGGCTCTCATTTCAATTCAAACTCCGAGATTGATTCACCGATCCTTGGCTATAAACGTCTATCACTATGAACAGGGCTTTTGTCTAACACGCTGCCCTGACCTGATCAATAATTGATCTATACTTGGAACAACTCACACCTCATTCTAATCTCGGCGGTGCCTCCAAACACACACACACACACACAAACCCCGACAACTCATTTTTCTAAACCTCCCAAACAAGCCTTTCTCGTCTATTTAGCACCCTCGATTGTTTGCTTGTCTGGTATCTTTTCGAGCTGAAAATATCCGCACTTCCGATAAATACTGTATCGCAGATCAAGCCAGCTCACTTAAACCTTCTTGGCATCTCTTCCACCTGGATTCCAACCTTCAGGTAACTATCAGATACAAAAATCCCTTATACCGCAGCTAGCCCGCTCCCTAATTGAGGTTGAGACTTTGATCAAGCTTGTTCATCGACCATCCACCCCCTTTTCCATGACAGTCAGTCTTCTGCAACTGAATCGTCATTGTCGAAACCAAGAAACTGCTGTTAGGCGTTGATCAGGCGGCCTCACATTGGCGTTAAACCAGTGCGAATATTTCTCCACTGGACCACGCCAGCACCAACACCAACAGACCAACATTTTACAGCAGCGAGACACCTAACGCTTGAGTCCGTTCAATGCTTGCTTCCTCGATAATCTGACCTGTCTTACCTAATTGTACTTCGACTCGACATATTAGCTATCACTGAAACGTCACCAATGCCCTGCGTGATATCCATCGCTTCATCGTTTTGACAGCCTCCTGCAAGCACCACTCCCGCCTTTGGGACATCACCCGCCACCTATAGTTCAGTTTCTTATGCCATGAAGCAGACAGAATGGCTTTTCAGAGCAGCGTTCTTAGAGATGGCGAGTGGGTGACGCAGACCGTCAACTTCCAAGATGCTTTGAAAGCTTCTTCCACCACGGCCAAAGCTGCCGAAGATCCAAGTCTCAAGGCACCTGAGTGTGGAATACTCTCTAGGACTGTCATCGAGAGCCCTGTCGTTCATTGGATCCTCCCAGTTTGCTTACGATCGCTCTCTCACAACGATATCGCATTCATTGGCGTAAGTCTGTTGTTTCTTCCACAACCTTCATATCCAAACCCCATATGCTGGCATCATCCCCGGCTGTGGCCATTTAGACTGTGATTAGAGATGCCACGGAATTACACCTTTCCTGGGTTGCTTGTTCATAAATGTCGGAGCATAACTCGATGTTGCTCCTCAAACCCTTGTCTGTATACTGAGTTATTGCTAACTAGCCCAGGATCGCTTCGTCCAGATCAGCGAACTCCGCGATGACGGACAAGTGCATGAGGTTATACGAAAAGCTGACTTTGGGACACGAATCCGAAATGCGATAGTTATGGGGGTTCCGCCCAAGAGAGACATCCCTGGCGCAGCCGCTGCTGCAACCAAGACCGAAGGTGCCGATGTTCCCATGAAAGATGTTGCAGAGGCGAGCGAAGGCAAAGAAGGCAAAGAAGCCGAAGAAGCCGAAGAGGCCGAAGAAGCCGAAGAGGCCAAGGAAGCCAGCGAAGGCAAAGAAGGCAAAAAGGGCAAAGAGACCAAAGAAAAGCGTGTACTACCACCGCAACTACTGGTCATAATGCTTGAGACAGGTGACGCCGTTTTCCTCTTCATTCAGGAACGCTTTGATGGGACACTGCGCTTTGAAACTACCACGTTTGAGAGCCCCAGGAATCTACAGTTCTTGGGGTATCACTTGTCCATTGACCCCTCATCGCGATATATGTCTGCTGGATCCGCTGAAGGTGGATTCGTTGTCTACGAGCTGAACTCTCTGTCCCACATGAAATCTCAATATGAGGACTGCGGATCCTTGAAGCCTGTCAAGTCTATCCGAGTTCGGATAACGCAGGGCGTCATACACAAAATGGAGTTCTTACACCCACGACTGGAAGACGATTACCATATCATTCTTCTATTGATCATTGTTAGACGTGAAGTGAGTAAACAGGCTCACGTATCTCGCATGGTCGTCTACGACTGGGAGCTCGGCGACGAACTTACCGCTGTATTTCGGTCAGAGAAAGGCACACCACTGCCAAAAGAGCACCGAATGCCTCTCATGATCATTCCACTCAAAGTCAATACTGCCTTCTTGGCAGTTTCGGAACACTCGATTGGCATAGTAAAAAACGCATTCACAGGGCAGACGTCGTTCGATACCTTGGAAACACACTACCCTCAACAGACTAAGTTGCACCATGGAGCTGCCGAACCACTGTGGACCACCTGGGCGAGACCTTTTAGGATTAACATATACCTGGAGAAGATGGATGTTGTTTATCTAGCTCGTGAAGATGGCGTTATTGCACATATTGAGATCGATTCGCGAGATCTAGTTCCAACAGTTATGACTCTCGGAACCATCAGCACCAATATCACAACCGCTTTCACTACAGCTTATGATGTCTTCTCGGATGTTTTGATAACTGGCGGCGACTCTGGTCCTGGTGGAATCTGGAAGGTGGTTCGCATTGTCTCTTCGTATCTTGGGCTTAGCTAACAATCTGATTTCTGCAGCTTATCCCCCGCAAAGATCCCCAACAAGTCAGCATCATTCCTAATTGGTCTCCCGTGGTCGATTTGGTCACGACAGATACCAATCCTTCCTGGAGGAGTGATAGCAGGAGGAAAGATCTTTCGACGAAACGCAGGGTATCATTGAACCCAAGACCGAAGTCGGATCGCATCTTCTGCACGTCCGGCCGTGGGCCGCAGTCGAGTTTGACAGAATTGAGATGGGGCATTCAGGCACGGATCGGCCTTGAGTTCGACCATGACCAATATGCCCGCCAGTCCTGGATGTTTCCAGTTGAGGCTCAAGGAGATCGAAGCTTCTATGTCATTTTGTCACTGCCGCATTCTACTGATGTCCTTCACTTCCCCGCTGATCTTGGTAATGCGAATGCTCTGTCGCCAGATGCCTGCCCATTCGATACATCATCGCGAACAATCTCGGCATTTCAGACAGAACAGGCCGTGATAATCCAAGTCAGCGAGACCTCCACGTGTCTTGTTGCACCCACACAGAGGCGAGTATTGATAACCCTGAATTCATTCTTTATGGCTCTGCGATAATAGCTAATAGAAGTCTAGCTCACGATACAATCATGGTGAAGTCTGTGGAAACTTTCCATTGCTGGCTGAGCATGCGTGTTGCACAGGTAATATCGTGGTTATATCTTCACATGGTGCAAGCGCTTCCCAGCTTGATGTTTTGCTGGTTGACCAGATGAATTTGACGCACTCAACCACCATTAATGCCAAAGGAGAGATAACTTGTATTGGCCTTTTCAAGACGTCAGCACAGACCTACATCATTGCAGGTTCTGTTACGGAAGGGTTACCACTCTTGACTATATACTCGCTGGCTGGCCTTGAAATTAGCAGCAACGCCCCTCAGCCACGCCTTGGTAAGTCTGATGTCGGCTATTTATAAAGAAGGAGTGTGCTAAAATACTTGCAGTTACTCCTGACCAAGAAGGTCACTCACATATGGAAGCATATACAAGTGTGCTAGCCATTCATGATACCGCTGAGAAGATTATCTTGGTGCTTGGCACGAGGAGCGGTCATCTTGTGACGATTCTGATACGAGGGGATGATATTGCTCATTACTCACTTTCGATTGAACAGATTGGCATTTCACCTGCCAACGTGTTTCCGGCATCTAGCCTCTTTGATGGAAAGCACGCCTTTTTCGCGTGCTGTGACAACAGCCTATACATCATGACGGACTTTTCACCAAATGGTAGCAGATTCAAGACCAAGTCCCGAATTTGGGCAACTGACTCGAATGAACCGTCGATGCCATCACCCCCCGTTCATGCAGCCACTTGCCTCCAAGATAGCCTTTCTGGATATGAACGTCATATGTCCCTGATGTTACTATCTGAGACACGAGTTCTTCTCGTCGATATTTGGCCGCATGTTGGACCTGTTCCTCGTAGCATGCTTCTTGGCGGAACCCCGATGCGCGTCATCTATTCTCAGACTTGGAAGGTCTTGGTAGTTGCACACCTGAAGGATGATCGTCCAACACTCTCCTTTATCGATCCCGAAAGTGGTGCGAATGTCGCAACGGCAGCTAACAAGGACAAGCAGCCGTCTGATTATATTTCCGGCCTAGGACATCCAGGCGACAGGATATTTGGCCTCTATGAGTGGACCTATGTTAAGGATGGGAAACTCTTTCCGTTCATTATCGTGACCACTCAACATGGTCGACTGATGATCGTGTCTGTGACAGCGGTCAAACCGGAGAGCGACGATTGCCCGACAAGAAAACTACAGTTCTGGACACGATATAAGAAGAAGGGCTTCGCCGAGCCTATTTACACAGTTGTTGGAGATGATGTGGGTCTTCTATTTTGTGTTGGAAAGGTTCTTCACTGGGAAGTCCTGGACCTCGCGGGGAAGAAGCTCAAACCTATGAAGCAGTTCAGGCTGGATTCTCCAGCCACAACCCTGCGCGTGGAAGGCACAAAAGTCTGCGTCTTGACTGCCCAACACTCACTTCAGGTCATTGACCTGAACGTGGAGTCGGAAAACAGTGACCCTTCTGTTATCCATAGCGACCGAGTGACTCGTTTTACGGGACATGTGATAGAGATGGGAGACTCCGAAGAAGAGCCAGGTAAGTGGCCAGTGAGTGTTATATCCACGGCACAAGCAGGGTTTGCCGGAGTTTGGATCCCATGGAGTCAGCGCCATAAAGAGTTCGAGGTTGTCGTCACAGGACTTTTGCCCACATCTATCAGGAGATTCCGCAAGGGGCACACTCGACCTTTCTGGTCGGCTGTTGACCGCCAAAGACGATACAATACTTTGTTTAGCACAGCGGACCAGGCAGACATACTTGGAGTGTCTATTGATGGTTCACTACACCAATTTTCATTAATAGGTCTGGATCTCTGGCGGTTCCTCAGGTTGATACAGAACTTGGCACACCAGAGCGAGGAGATTTGCCCCTTTGTCCGGAACAGTCACTCGTCGGGGAACAGCGATCCGGGCTTGGATCTGGATCCAGAGCTCGAACCCCAGCGTGCCCGGGAGATGATGCATATTGACGGTGACTTATTGCAACGTTGTCTTGATATGAGTGCGCTGGAAAAGCTGGTGTTGATTGGGGATGGCATTGACTTGTTTTGTGAGTATTTGGACGGGATTGACGATGGAATACACACCCAAGGTTTCCGGGAGACTGGCTCTAGAGGACGAAAGAAGTACATTGAGCTGGGCTATGAGATTCTCGAGTATGTTCTTACTCTAGCAATCTGAGTTGGGAATATGGCGAATCACATGGAAGGCATTTAATATGGTATAGATAAAATAATGACTCTTGACGATAATCATCAGATTTGTGAGTCAGAACATGACTGAATTTGACTGCTGCCTACAATGCCGTTCCATCCTAGGCTCAAGGCTTGAGGCTTCATCTCATCAAGTTTGCTCGTTGGTGAAGGCTTACATAATATGGCACATTCACAGAATAATCATGATTCCTGGGGTTTTTGTCGTTGCCCCGCACTAAACTACATTGGAGACTGAGCATCTGAGGTCGGCTTGAATTACCTATTGCCAAACGTTGTGACTTTTTTGAGAGGAGCAGACGGAGCAGACCGAAATTTCACGAGTGACAAGTACGTGCGAGATAGACATCTCGTATGTATTTTAGAGACTGGATATGTCACGAGAACGATATTCGAGAGTTTAAAGATTCGCCACTGAAGAGAAAGCCCTGGACATAGGTTCATGAATTACGGATACAGTGGTTGCCCGCAGCATTGCCCCGCCTAGATTGGAAACCCAACCCACCTACTCGCACCCTTCAACCTGACCTGACCTGACCTGACCTGACCATCTAGTTAGTCTAGGCGTGCGTTCGATCCTCTCTGCCTTGCTTGTTTGATAGTGTGTGTGCGCATGTGCGCCTGAGAGAGTGACTGAGACCACGGAAATTTAGTCAGTAGGTTGCCTCGTTCGTCTGGCACATTTTTGTAACGTTATCTTTTTTGGGCTTTGGTCCTTTTTTTTTTCGCCTTACCCCCAAAAATTCCATACGTAAGGAACGTTTAGCCCCGCCAGCCTTGACGACCGCATCTCGAGTTTCATCCACCGAGACAACCGCCGAGATGCCGCCCAAGAAGAAGGGAAACAAAAAGAACCAGCAGGACGACTGGGAGGCTGAGCTGGGCGAGAGTATTGCCCCGCCTGCCAATGCCAACGGTGCCGATGGTGACGCCAACGCCAACGATGACGATGATGATACTGGCGGTGCCGGTGGCCTGATGGCCACCCTGCGCAAGAACAAGGAGAAGCGCAAGAAGAAAGGCATCGTCGAGCCTGAACCCGAGCCCGAATCCGAGGCCCCAGCTGCCCAAGAACCTCCCGCCCAAGCCCCCGTTGAGGCCAACATCGACGATGAGTTTGCTCTACCCGAGAAGAAGGGCAAGGGTGGCAAGCAGAACAAGCAAGCTGCTAAGAAGCCCGAGCCTGCTGCTGCTGCTGCTGCTGCTGCTGCTGACGATGCTGCCGATAGTGGCCGTATTCTAACCAAGGCCGAGAAGGAAAAGCTCAAGAAGGAGCGTGAGAAGCAGCGAAAGAAGGAGCAGGTATGCTACAGCTACCCCATGGATTGTTTTATACCATGGTTCTATTCTACCTAGATACAGCTTGCTAACATGTCGACCCCATGATAGGCCGCTGCGAAGAAGAAGGGTGGCGCTGCACCAAAGGCTGCCCCTGAGGTGAAAGAGAAGGAGGAAGCTGCCCCGGTTGAGGCTGCTCCTGTCCCTGAGCCCGCTGCGGGAGGCAAGAAGAAGAAGCTCCCCGCACATCTTGCTCTGCTCCAGAAGCAGCAGGAGGAACTCAGGCGCCAACGAGAAGAAGCTGCCAAAGCCGAAGCCGAAGCGAAGGCCCAGGCCGAAGAAGACGAGCGCCTAGCTGCTGAGGAAGAAAAGCGACGCGAGGAGGCCAAGGCCATCAAGAAGCAGAAGGAGAGGGAGCGAATCGAGCAACTCAAGAAGGAGGGCAAATATCTCACAAAGGCCCAAAAGGAAGAGAAGGCCCGAAATGAGCGAAAGCTCCAGCAGATGTTGGCTGCCGGTATTCAAGTTGGACCTGCAGGCGAGCCTAGTGAGAAGAAGTCTAAGCCTGCGGACAACAGGAGAAAGAAGGGCCGCGCCCAACAAAAGGTATACTTTGTGATAAAAGACACCGAGAGATCAGGATTCGCTAACCCTAGACAGATCGATGAGGAGAAGGCTCTTGCAGAAGCTGCTGAGCGAGCTCGACAAGAAGCTGAGAAGGCCTTGAAGGAAGCTGAAGAGAAGGCTGCCCGTGAGAAGGCCGAGGCCGAGGCCAAGGCTGCTGCCGAAAAGAAGGGTGCCGAGAGTGATGTGGAGGATGACTGGGAGGCTGCTGCTGCTTCTGACGGCGATGTCAAGGACAGCTGGGATGCCGATTCTGACGAGGAGGCCGAAAAGGCTAACGGCACATCGGAAGCGAAGGCTGAAGAAGAGTCTGGAGGCGAATCCGAGGAGGAGTCTTCCGATGATGAGGCTGCCACAGCTGCACAATTGGCTGAGGAGAAGCGGAAGCGAGAGGCCGCTGAGCGTCGTGAAAAAGCTCACCAGGCCGCCCTTGCTGCCCGATCCAAGGATAACCTGAGATCGCCTATTTGCTGTATTCTGGGCCACGTCGATACCGGAAAGACAAAGCTCCTGGACAAGGTCCGTCAAACCAACGTCCAAGAGGGTGAAGCTGGTGGTATTACACAACAGATCGGTGCCACTTACTTCCCCGTTGAAGCCATCCGACAAAAGACGGCTGTTGTCAACCCTGACGGCAAGTTCGAGTTCAAGGTCCCTGGTCTTCTCATCATCGACACACCTGGTCACGAGTCCTTTTCTAACCTCCGATCTCGTGGTTCTTCGCTCTGTAACATTGCCATTTTGGTCGTCGATATCATGCACGGTCTCGAACCGCAAACACTCGAGTCTATGCGCATGCTGAGAGAGCGCAAGACACCTTTCATCGTCGCCCTCAACAAGATCGATCGTCTGTACGGCTGGAAGCAGGTTGCCAACAACGGTTTCCAGGACAGTCTGGCCCTCCAGAGCAAGGCTGTCCGTAACGAATTTGAGACACGTCTCGAAAAGACCAAGATTGCCTTCGCTGAGCAGGGTTTCAACTCCGAGCTCTTTTACGAGAACAAGTCCATGTCAAAGTACGTCTCGCTTGTGCCCACTTCGGCCCACACTGGCGAGGGTGTCCCTGACATGTTGAAGCTCATTGTTCAGCTCACTCAAGAGCGTATGGTTGGCTCTCTCATGTATCTCTCCGAGGTCCAGGCCACTGTGCTCGAAGTCAAGGCTATTGAGGGTTTCGGTATGACCATCGATGTCGTCCTATCTAACGGTATCTTGCGAGAAGGTGACCGCATTGTGCTGTGCGGTACAGAAGGCGCTATCAAGACGAATATCCGAGCACTGCTTACACCAGCGCCTATGAAGGAATTGCGTCTCAAGTCCGCCTATGTCCACAATAAGGAGGTCAAGGCTGCTCTAGGTGTCAAGATTAGCGCCCCTGGTCTCGAGGGTGCCATCGCTGGCTCACGCCTGATGGTTGTAGGTCCCGATGACGATGAAGACGATATTGAGGATGAGGTCGAGTCCGATCTTGCCGTTCTCTTTAACCGTGTCGAGAAAACTGGTCGCGGTGTCAGTGTCCAAGCGTCGACCCTTGGATCGCTTGAGGCTCTGCTCGATTTCCTTAAGGACTGCAAGATTCCTGTTGCGAACGTTGGTATTGGTCCCGTTTACAAGCGTGATGTCCTGCAGTGCGGTGTTATGTTAGAGAAGGCACCAGAGTACGCCATCATGCTCTGTTTCGATGTCAAGGTCGACAAGGAAGCACAGCAGTATGCAGAGGACAATGGCATCAAGATCTTTACAGCTGATATTATCTATCATCTGTTTGATGCCTTCACCAAGCATATGGACGAGCAACTCGAGAAGAAGAAGGAAGAGTCCAAGATGCTTGCTGTCTTCCCTTGTGTATTGAAGCCCGTCAAGGTCTTCAACAAGAATGACCCCATTGTTATTGGTGTGGACGTCACTGAGGGTCAGCTCCGAATCAACTGTCCTGTCGCCGCTGTCAGGAATAACCCTACAACCGGTGCCAAGGAGATCGTCCAACTGGGCAGAGTGTAAGTTTCTAGATCCTCTACTCCCTTAAGACCCCCTATTAACAGTCTCATAGTACATCAATCGAGCGAGAGCACAAGCAAATTCCCGTGTGTAAGCGAAAGGAGCCTTCCGTCGCAATCAAGATCGAGATGGGTGGAAACCAGCCCATGTACGGCCGCCACCTGGAAGAAGACGAGACCCTTTACAGTTTGATCTCTCGAGCCAGTATCGACACCCTCAAAGAATACTACAGAAAGGAGGTCAGCAACGATGAGTGGCAGCTCATCATCAAGCTCAAGCCTTTATTCGACATTTCATAAGTAGCCAAGATTACAAAAAGTTAAGAACATGGGTGGTGTCAAGTTTCTACCTCAAACATCGCGCCGGGAGCTTAGCTGCATCCTGTCCTGGAGGTGAAACTCAATGTTTCGATAACATGCTGACAGGACATCAGGTTGCAGTCAGTTCCCTTTGCGGGGAGAAGAGTATGAGAAATACACTGCATATCAAAAAGAAGTAAATAGGAAAAGAAATTGCATCAACTCGTTTGAAGGAATTGTGTACGGTATTGATTTGCATTTTCGGGCAGCAAAAAAAGATTGAAGAGACGTGAAATTGAAGGGCAAAGGGCACCCTCAAGGCAACGTATGTAGTCGTATAGAGTAGGGCTCTTTATCAACGAGGGTTGAAATGATTTAATCGTATATTTGCTGTTGCTACGTCACGAGTGTGAACTGGATCAATGACACCTGCTAGGTATTCAGTCCGATAAGACGTCAGCGGACGATCGCTTCCAACTCATCACGATAACACACTTGAATGGTGGCGGAAGAAAGCTGAACCAAACTGGAGTGTATGGATCCTAACTACTAACTTAAAAGTGTAAAAGTGGTCTAAAGTTCGGGTAACATATCCGTCATGATGATCCGGGCCCATATCTCCCAACAAAACAAACAAAGCCGTTTGCAACCATATCGCATGTTCTATTTCTCCTTCTCCCAAACCTGGTGCCCTTACTTTTTTCAACATCCGTAATCTTTTCAGGCGTCATTCATCTCATCGCGTATCATGCAAGCATCACGCACGCAGAGCCGACCGAGCATGCATCTGCAGTGTCGAAATTCCCTCCCTTTATTCATAATTTACTGGGGATCAGCAGAGCCCTCGGTCTCCTGTTGCGGAGCGTCGGCATCCTTCATCTCCTGGTCTGCGTTGGCCTTCTCGGCCTCCGCAGCCTTGCGAGCATCCTCCTCAGCCTTCTTCGCAGCCCGTTCGGCCTCGGCTTTCTCCAGAGCAGCTTGTCGTTCAGCCTCGACTTTCTCAAAGTGGCGCTGGACAATGGGACCAGCCATGGCGCGGATCTCGTCGATCTTGGCAACATACACACCCTTTGTGGTATCATCACCCTCCTCGTACAGCCAATCCTAGAATTGCTATTAGTATATGAATTCTCAAGCTATCAAGGAATATGTTAACATACCTCTGTGGCTTCAAGCTTGGCCTTGATGGTCTGCTTCTCCTCTTCGCTGGCAAACTCGGAGTACTGCTCGTCGAGCTTGGCACGAAGGTCGTAGATGTAAGCCTCGAGCTCGTTCTTCTTCTCCTCGGTATCGGCGACAAGCTTGTCCTCCATAACCATGGCAGCCTCCTTCTCAAGAAGGCTGGCCTTGGTGGAGTCGTCTAGAGAGGCACTACCTGTGGAGATGGGCAGGTCACCCTTGCGGACCTGCTTCTTCACCTTGCGAGTCTTCTTGGGGGCATCCTTATCGGTCTCCATGGCCTTTTGGGAAACGGATGTTAGCGATCGGCTTTCATAAATTGATTCTTCTAAATGTTCTGGAAGACCGAAAGCGGAACGAGACGAGTCGAGTTCTTCTTCATCGTCGAGTCGTGGGCGCTTTGCAGGATATGCTTGGCTATCATCTCCAACGGATGCGGATGATGAAGAGGCCGAGTCCTGATCTTGGGCAGGGGAGAAATCATTGGGCGTCATATACGGCTCGGACAAACTCACATCGGGATCCTCGTTAACCTCCTCCTCAACCTCCTCCTCCTCGACGTAATAACCAGTCTCGACGTTCAGGACACCGTGGATGTTGACACGGGCCTTGAGTTTGCAAATCATAAAGTCGTCCTTACCATCGGCCTTGACGTTCTTGACAGAGAAACGGCCGATCCAGGGGTTAGTCTTGCCTGGGAGTAGCTCAGGCTGGGCATATCGGGCCTCGAGATCAAAGGGCTGTTTTCGGTAGAAAGTAAGGATCTTGGTCGAGGGCATGACGTTGCCCTTGTTGAAGACAGTCAGGCTGGTGTCCTCATCAGGAATATCGGGAGCCTTCTCCCATGCAAACTCAATGGGGTAGCTGATGATGTCCTGGACTGAGAAGTCTCGGACACGGAAGACAGGGGAGAGAATGGCACAGCTGAAGGCAGAACCACGAGCAAGAGCCTCGTCGGCGTTGAGGGTAAAGGATAGAGGCTTTCCAAAGAACTCCTGGATGCGCTCCTTGAGAGCAGGGACACGAGAACCACCACCAACGACCTCAATAACATCGATGTCGTCCTTGGTGAGCTTAGCCTGGGCAAGGGCTTCCTCGAGGGGAAGGTGGGTTCGGGCAAGGAGAGGCTCGATCATGGCCTCGAACTCCTGGCGAGTGATCATGGCAGAGGCATCAATGTCGTTCATGAGAGACTCAATGTTGACAGGAGCTTGTTGGTTAGCAGATAGAATTTTCTTTGTCTTCTCAGCGGCGGCGATAGTACGGGCAAGGGCACGGCCGTGGGTCATGATGTCGACCTTGTATTTGCCCTTGAACTCCTTGGCAAGGTGGTCGACCAGAGCGCGATCAAAGTCACGGCCACCGAAGTCCTTGTCCCAGGTGGTGGCCTTCACAGCGAGTTCACCCTTCTTGAACTCGACAATGGAGACAGTGTAGCTGCTGTGGCCGATATCGACGAAGCAGACACGGCGGGGAGCCTCCTCAGGGGCAGGCAAGTCGAGCTTTGTAATGCCCCAGCCAAGAGCGGCGGCTGTGCCGTCGTTGATGAGACGGAGAACACGGAGGCCAGCAATCTCGGCAGCGTCGATAAGAGCACGGCGCTGAACATCAGTGAACCAAGGTGGCACACTCAGACAGACGTCTTGAACAGGCAGCTTGAGTTCGGCTCCAGCGGTCTGCTTAATCTTGCTCAAGTACATGGCAACCAGCTGAGTGGCAGTGAACTTCTCCTTCTTGCCCAGATAGTTGACTTCAGCACCGACCTGGCCATTGCAGTCGGCCAGAGGAGCGGTCACATATTGCTGCTCAATCTGAATATCGGGGTCGTTGAATTGTCGACCAGCAAGACGCTTGAGAGAGCTGACAGTGTTCTTGAGGTTGGAGATTTCCTGGGTCTTTGCGGCCTCTCCGAGGTAACGGGACTTTGGTCCGAATCCTACCAGGGAACTAGGGAATAGAATTGTCAGTATATATGTGTCTGATAAAGGTGGTGGAGCGTTGTTTGACCGCGCGCGACAAGCAACGGGTCAAACAAGAGGTACAAACATACGGAGTTGCTCGGTTTGAGACTTCATTGGTGACCTGTACAAGACAAAATAAGTCAGTTATGGGAATTCTTGGGGGTGGCCATCGATCCCATCGTCGGTGGAGGAGCGACGACAAAGCAGGTATGGAGGGGTAGGGGCAGGGCAGTCGACTGGGATAGATGGCGGGGGAGGTGATGAGGGCATACGCACAACATCGACAC